>CAUYQU010031544.1:0-40441 GCA_963574635.1 Cheracebus regulus
CGCAGCGGCTCTAAGGGCTGTCCCGCCTTCCCTGTGGTCCTAGAAGACGAGGCTTATGGAAGTCTCCAGACAGCGTCCCCGTGGAGTGACATGCTTAAAGTGTTGAAAAAAGAGAACACTTGCCAATGAATTCTGTACGTAAGTGGGGGGAAAAAATTGACTGGCTCTGGTGACTTACACCTGTATTCCCAACACTTTGGGAGATTAAGGCAGGAGGATCACTTGAGCCCAGGAGTTTGATATTCTAGCCTGGGCAACATAGGGAGTGTAAGGTCTGTTTCCGAGGATAAAACGAAGAAACTGAGGCCGGCACCAAAATAATCCAATGCAAGAGAATTTATTCAGGCTCCCCGGTGAGGTTCTGCGGTCCGGACAGGAGGGGCCGGAGAAGTCGCACAGACTCCTCTTAGACAGGGGGTTTTATAGGGAGTGAAACAGCTTGATTGGTTGTGGGAGAGCAAGACTGCTATAGGGTAAGTTGCAAGCCTTGACTTAGGACTTGGCTTGTTATTGGTTGGAATTACTTGCCTGCTATTGGTTGCTAAAGCTTGACTGCTATTGGTTGTTAAAGCTTGGCTGCTATTGGTTGTTAGGGCTTGGCTGCTATTGGTTGTTAGGGCTTGGCTGCTATTGGTTATTAAGAAGCTATAGTTGCAGCACCTTGTTTGCATACTGGGCTTCTTAAGGGAAGACAAGGCTGTGCAAGCAAGGGAGAGGGGAACATGCCCGAGCATGTCTGAGCTTGCTCGGGGCTTGTAGAAGGGAAAAAAGCTGGGGGGCCCGGGGGGGGTGCGTCCGAGCTCCCAGCAAGGCAACCGGCCTTACAGTCCTCACTACCTCTCCCCGTCCTCCCGACTCCTGAAACACGCAGGCTTTGCACCCCGTGCACACGTGGCTGGGAGGTTCTCCAGCTGATTTCTGCAGGCCAGTTCTGAATTCTCCTGCCAGTGAGGAGCTCCTTGAGCCAGGAACCGCACCGCTCTGCTCGGAGCCGAGGGGAGGAGTGGTTCCTGGTGTCCTCTGATGCCCACGCCCAGTCGAAACACGGACGACCACGTGCTACGGAGGAAGAACTGAGCCGAATGTCAGGGTCCTGGGTTCTGGTGCTGTCTTCCGAGCACCCCTAAACCTACCGTTTGTATCTCTGGGCCTCAGTTCCTGAAGTTGCAAAATGGGAGCAGCTGTGCTGGGCTGGGTGATTTCTAAAAGCATTTACAGTTTTCACAGATGCAGTCTTCTCCGAGTGGTTTTCAACGCTGTGTACCAGGCTCACCTGAGGAACTTTTAAATAATGGCGATGGCCATGCCCCACTCCCAAGAACAGAAGACGGCAATAGAAGTGAGCCCACTCACCTGCAATTTTCTAAAAGCTCATCAGGTGACTCCAGCGTGCAGACTCAGCCTGTTTGGAGAGGAGGGCCGCTGACGAGGACCTGTTTGTTTTCAGACAAAGCGATGGGCTCATGCTGCCCCCTGGTGGTCAGACTGCTCGCTTCAGGCAGTTCCACGTCTAAGGGTCTTGTGCTGGGGCAGGAAAATATACCCAATGAATAAGGATGAAGAGAAAAGATAAAAAGAAAGGAAGAGAAGAACACTACCTGGCTTCTTCATGAGTATTCCCCTTCCCCACTGTCCCCTATAATTATTTATAATAAATAAAGAGACAGAGTCCTGGGGGCCGTCATATCTGCCTTTGAAACCAACCCAATAGTCCCATTGACAGTTTTGGGTGTTTTTTGTTTTTCGTTTGGACAAACATAGAAATTGACCTTTCTGACATTACAGCTTGAAACCTATATTTGTTTTATCAGAGTTTCTTCCTCCAGGAAAGGACCACCGGGCCTCTCAAAAAAAAAAAAAATAGTATCAAAGAGCTAAAAAACTCACCAGTTCAGATGTTCTCAAAATGTTCCATTTCTCCTTCAGAGATCACAGTTTTAATTCATTTTAAGAATTGTTTTGAGTCATTATCCCCCCAAATGAATGTGTGAGACTTTGACAGAGGGGACAGCTTCTGTATCTTCAGCACCCAGCACAGCACCTGGATCCATTGCAAAGGGCTCGATAAATTGTAGAATGAGTGAATCCCATCTTCAAGAGAAATAGCTCTGTCTTTTCTTATTGTTCCTTATCTATTTGTTATCCTAAATTTTCCTACCATTAATTCAAGTGAAAATAATTCATTTTAATGTCAGAATAGCTACTTTTTATTTATTTAAAAAAAAGACTTTATTTCTTAAGATAACTTGAGAACATGTTATTCATACATTAGAAATAGGGCTGGGGGCGATGGCTCATGCCTGTAATCCCAGCACTTTGGGAGGCCAAGGTGGGGGGATTGCTTGAGGCCAGGAGTTTGAGATCAACCTGGGCACAAAGTGAGACCTGCGTCTCTTTAAAAAAAATAAAAAATTAGCTGGGTATACTGGTACATACTTGTAGTGGTGCACCTTTAAACCCTGACCTGTCTGGATAAAGCATTTCTTGAAGCCTGTAGTGCAGACACTTGGGAGGCTGAGGTGAGAGGATCACTTGAGCCCAGGAGTTCAAGGCTATAGTGAGTGATGATTGTGCCACCTCACTCCAGTCTAGGTGAGAGTGAAACCTTGTTGAAAGAAAGAAAGAGAGACAGAGAGGGGAAGGAAGGAAGGAGGGAGGGAAAGAGGGAAGGAGGGAAGGAAGGAAAAGAAATAGCTGCAGATTATTGATCTCCACCATTTTGCAATAATATTTTATGCTAACATCCTTCTCCTTGCTGTCCATGTGCCCGTTGGCTTTTCAGCTTTGTTTTTAAGAGAAAATGCGAACACACACCCCTCCACTATACAGGCCAAAGGTAATGTTTAGCTTCATAAAATCCCATCTGAACATAAACAATCATTGTCTGAAACTCACAGTCAAGAATTGTGATTGTTTGCCTTCCACTGGTTGGGTTGATTCTAACAAGACCTTTGCTACTTAAAATAGGGTGCCAGCATCAGGAACACACTGGCATCATCTTGGAGGTTCTTAGAAATGCAGAATCTCAGTCCCCACCCAAGACCAAATAATTAGAATATGTGCTTTAATAAGGTGCTTCAGTGGTACACATGCACAGAAAAGTTTGAGAAATGCTGATTATCGAGATGTTCAAAGTTTGTGGTTCTTCTGAGTAAATCAGAGTACTCATGGCTGGGTCTGGAAAAGCTTTTCTCTTACAACTCTTCATGAAATCTTAACTAAATGTGAAAAGGCTAAAAAAAGGTGTAGTTAGTAATTTTCCAAGTAATCATGTTCAGCAGGCCTGTATTCTGCTTACAAAATTGGCATTGCCTTATTCCTCTGATGAATGCCACATGCTCACTTCTCTTTATCTGTTTCATGTTCGCATAGGTCCAGCAAAGGGATGCTTTGTTGGTCATTATCATTGAGCAGTGGCCATGTTTAGAGGCTCATTCCTAGAAAAATCAATTAACTTTCAATGAACAATTAACTTTCATTGCAAAAAAAAAAAAAAAAAAAAAACCTTTAAACCTTGACCTGCCTGGCTAAAGCATTTCATGAAGCCATAGAAAATCATAGGGCAAGGATGGGTAAGCATTGACTACTACAGATGTAGGTTAGTGAAGACAAAAGATAACTCGTCTCTTTCAGGAGCAATCAACTCACAAGAGCACCTCATATGATGACAGCTGGTGGCTGGAATAAGCTCAATTTTGAAGCTCTGATTCCTCAGTAAGCAAACAATCGTGTGTGTGTGTGTGTGTGTGTGTGTGTGTGTGTGTGTGTGTGTGTGTGTGTGTGTGTGTGTGTGTGTTGTCAATGGTTTTCCTTTCCGGAAAAAAAAAAAAAGATAACTAAATTGGGTTTCTTACCATTATCATTTTTACATGAGTTTGGATATAAAAAGCCAGGTTTCTGAAGATTTAACTACCATTAAACAAGATGAAAAAGACATGATAGACCAAATCAAGGTAAAGTCGTAGGGAAAACATAAAGGCTGCCCTTTTACATCCAGTCAGCCAAACTACCCTCCCAACACTGGATGTCACAGACTCTAAACCAAATAATGAAATGTTATAGCTGGCAGAGCTTGTCAAAATTTAGTCTAACACCTTATTTGTTAGATGATACTAAGAAATCAAAGTGACTGGCTAGCAAAGCAAAAACTAGCATCTGGGTCTTCTGATTTGAAATCAAGTGTTATGGTTGTCTAAATCACTCTACACACAAAACATAATACTTTTCCTTATGGACAAACAGCAACAAAATAAAAATACATAAGGGTAGGGACCATGTTTGTTTATGGCTTGATCTGGGATAGCAGAAAATCACATATTCACCAGCACTCAATGAATACCTGTTGAGTGATGTGCAACAGATGAAGATTTGTTAAATATCTATTGAGGTGCAGATATTAGTTATATTGTAGCTATATATTACAATATAGTATAAAATTATGGATCGCTATAATTAGGCAGTGTATGCAGGCATGCTTACATTACTGCTTTCATTTTATACTACTTTATTTTCATTACATTACTGTGATCACAGTCCTCTACAGCTAACACATAAGGTGAAGATAGAGGTCATCATTTCCCCTCATTTGGGAGAGAAGGAAAGGAAGACTGGTAGAAACTGGGTGGATATCATTCCTTGGAACCTGTAGATTTCTGGCCCTGCCTTTTACTGCCATTTAAAACCAACCCTGCCACACGGTAAATGCTAGATCAATGGCAGCTGTGAGGATCACCACTGCTATCACTGCCATGTTACCATCATGGCTTCGTGCCAATCCTCCTGCTCCATCTTTTCTTTTAAATTTTTTTGGGGGGTGCAGGGGACAAGATCTCGCTTTGTTGCCCAGAGTGTTGTCTCAAATTCCTGGGCTCAAGCGATCCCACCTCAGCCTCCCAAAGTGCTGGGATTACAGGCTTGAGCCACCATGCCTGGCCACCTGCTCCATCTTGATTTTCCCCTGACCCACATGGATCCCATCAATCTACCATAGCGACTGCTTCTCCGTAGGTGGACTGACCTCTAAACTTTGGCACTCACGTTTTACATAGATTACAAAGCACCTACTTAGTCTCCTCCTGTTTAGTCAAATTGCCAAGAACAATTTTCAGGTTTTGGTTGTAGAACACTCATGCATTTTTTTTTTTAAATCAAGTTTGTGAGACCTAATACAAATAAGTCAACATGAGCATCAGGCACTAGGGCAACAGACAGACACAGGGGCGAGAATGAATATATCTGAGCATAGGATGCCAAAGAGGGCTGAACTGATCCTGACCCCAGCAGGGACCCAGGAACCATCTAAGCTGACTTTTCCCAAGGAATATTCCTCAGTTACTTCCTTTGTATCCACGTAGAACTTACGTTAGTGGCATTTAGACCAAGTCAGAGGATTTCTATAATTGAGAGGGATTTTTTTTCCTTGTCTTTTGTTGGTAAGAGAAATAAAGTTATTTTAATGATTCAATCAAGGCAAGTTTTAGGGGTGCAGGTCACGTTTGGCCATGTGCTTGACTGTTCTAGAAGTCACAAGACGGGGTCACAATGAATATATCAGTCAGGACGTCTATGGACCTAAGCCTCACATGATATGTTCTAGAAGATAACTGTCACCATCCCCAGCAATTACACAGACTGATAAAAGGACGGATTGGCCGGGCGCGGTGGCTCACACCTGTAATCCCAACATTTTGAGAGGCCGAGGAGGGCGGTTCACAAGGTCAGGAGTTCAAGACCAGCCTGGCCAACACAGTGAAACCCCCATCTCTACTAAAAATACAAAAGATTAGCTGGGTATGTTGGTGGGCGTCTGTAATCCCAGCTATTCGGGAGGCCGAGCAGGAAAATCTCTTGAACCCATGAAGCGGACGTTGCAGTGAGTGGAGCTCCCACCACTGTATTCCAGCCTGGGCAAAAGTGCAAGACTGTCTCTTTAATTAAAAAAAGAGAGAGAAAGAAAAAGAACGGACTAATAACAGTGATAACTAGCCATGTAAGCTCTGGTTTCCAGTAAATTCAGGGTATTTGGAAGCTCCTGAGGAGGAAGCGTGGGGCTGGAGACCAGATTCCAGGTCGCTTCTGAGTTCCTGCTGATCTAGTCTCTACAATTCTCTGAAAGCCATTCCAGGTTTTCCCATGGTGCCATAAACCTGTCAGGGTTTTTTGTTTGGAGAAGTAGAGAATTCCAGGCCAGGTTTTTCTCTCAACCCATCAGCCGGGGCTGTGAGCCCCTCTGCAGCTGCGCTGCGTGGACTCAGCCAACCTGCTGACTGCCGGAGAGGAGCCGCCTCGATGTCAGGTTTCTCTTTCTGCAACTGGTCTACCTCTTTCAAACGGCGCGCTTGCTTTGGGGCTTGAGTGCCGGCAGACTCCCTGCCACTCCTTCACCCACAATCCCAGATCTTAGTGCAGACTCCCAACAGCTTGGTTCCTGAACGCCTGGCGGCTTCACCTACCCCTGTCCTTGCAGGCACCGGGATCCTGGTCACCCAGCCTCCAGCCCAACTTGTCAGCTGACGGGACCCCTAGGAAGAAATGTTTCCCACCACTTCCAAAAATTAGAGACCACGTGGATGTGTGCCTTTGTGATTAGCACTGTCATGTAAGGGCCCAAGGACCCCACTAGGACCACAAACCAGGACAAATAGAGTTCATGGGGGAAAGCCAGGACAGGGCGGACAGGACCTCCTTCCCACCGCCTGCCTTGTCACGCAGACAGGTGCGCACTCTGCGCTTACTCAGATCTGTGGAAACAGCTCCTTGATAATCCACAAGGCAGAGGAAATGAATCTTCAGGGCAACCTGCATTTGTCCCTCTTTCATCAAAGTATTGCTTTCTTACTCCCAGGGCCTTACGAGCACAAACAACATCGCATTAATCTTTGTAACCCTCCAACAGTGAGAAAGTAAAAATGGGCGCTGCCATCAGGCTAGGATAACAGACACAGATAAAGCCAGCAGCAGAGTTAATAGCAAACAATATTTCTCCCAAGGACACCCTGCTGCTGAAAGGTGCCGTATGACCCCCTTCTTAGAGTGACAACCGCTTTCCTACTCAGTGAGTCACCTTGTCCTCTGACATCAGAGACTTTCAAAACTTTGCTGTTTGAAATTACATCAGTAACAATGAAACAACCCACTCTTACCTGAAGGAACTAAGACGAGAAGCGACCTTGATTTTTGGCCCGGTGCACAGGTTCAGATAAAGGTGTCTGGACACAATATTAGTATTTATCTTAATAGTGTACAAGGAAATATGATCCCGTGTCCATTTCACAGTCCGCACCTGATGATAACCCTTTTATACTCACCCTGCATTGCTTAACACATTAAAACACTCCTTCATTTACACAGACTCCATCCTTCCCAGAACCTTTATGGTAACTATTTCTTCCTTTATTTGTTGAGAAGCTCCATGGTTCTTCCACTGTGTGATTTTTCTTATTGCAACGAGCCAAAACAAAACAAAAAACCTTGACTTTGTCAGATTACAGATTTGTCCCTGGTGGTCTTAGGCTAAGTGGGCCATGACAGTCCCAAGCAGAGATTTGCATTTACCACCAATATACCTACTTCTGGTGGATTCACTGAACAGTCCATGTGGACTGTGAAATAGATGAAGATATGCTGTAATTATATAGAGGTTGGCCATGTTCCTTACACTAAATGAGTATATTTTCTTTTTCAAGCGTTATCCAGCTGTTTTCCTGAGAAAATGACGAATTTCTTTGTTTTTAAAGTATATAATTCAGTGGTTTTTAGTATAGCCACACAATTGTGCAATGATAACCACGAACTTGAGGACTTTTTTTTCTTTTTCTTTTTTTGAGACGGGAGTTTTGCTCTTGTTGCTCAAGCTGGAGTGCAATGGCACCATCTCAGTTCACTGCAACCTCTGCCTCCCATGTTCTTCTGGGAGAACCTCCAGATTCTCCTTCCTCAGCTGCCTGAGTAGCTGGGATTACAGGCACCCACCACCACACCTGGCCAATTTTTTGTATTTTTAGTAGAGACAGGGTTTCACCATGTTGGCCAGGCTGGTCTCGAACTCCTGACCTCACGTGATCCACGCACCTTGGCCTCCCGAAGCACTGGGATTACAGGCATGAGCCACCCTGCCCACACCAGGACATTTTTATCATACCAAAACGAAACTAAACCAAACCCATACCTATGTACATTTGAGTTGTTTCCACTTTTTAGTTACTATGTATAGTGCTGCTGTGAACATTTGTGTACAAGTTTTTGTGTGAACATGTTTTCCATTCTCTTGGGCATATATTTAGAAGTAGAATTGTTGGATCATATGCTAACTCTGTATTTAATTTTTGAGAAACTTCCAAATTGTTTCCCAAAGTGACTAACAATTTTATATTCCTACCAGCAGTATATGGGTGTTCCAATTTCTCCACATCCTCATCAACTCTTATTATCTGTCTTCTTGACTGTAGCCATCCTAGTGTGTGAAATTACATCTTGTCATGTTTTTATTGGCATCCCCTTTGTCACTAATGCTATTGAGCACCACTGGCTACCTTCTTTGGAGACATGTCTATCCCCTTGATCAGTGATTAACTAGATTGTCTTTTTATTGTGGAGTTGCAAGAGACTTTTCTTTCCTTTTCTTTTTTTCTCCTCTTTTCTTTCATCTCACTCTGTCACCACGGCTGGAGTGCAGTGGCACAATCATAGCTCCTATAACCTCAAACTCCTGGGTTCAAGTGATTTTCCCACCTCAGCCTCTCAAAGAGCTAGGACTACAGGCATGCACACCATACCTGGCTATTAAAAAAAACTGTTTGTAGAACTAGAGTATCACTATGTTGCCCAGACTGGTCTCAAATTCCTGGCCTCAAACGATCCTCCCAACTCAGCCTCCCAAAGCACTGGAATGACGGGCATGTACCTGGCCTATAAGAGTTCTCTCTATATTCTGGATATAAGCCCCTATTTTGCAAATATTCTTTTTTACTATATTTGGTCTCTATATTTGACCAGTATATTCTCCCAATATATCAGCCTCTTCACCTTTTTCATAGTGTCCATTAAAGCACAAAAGTTTTAAATTTTGATGAAGTCCTACTTTTATTTTTCTTTCATTGCTCATGGTTTTGGTGTCATATCTAAGAATTTGTTGCCAAGATCATGAAGATTTACCTGTATGTTTTCTTTCTTTTTTTTTTTTTTTTTTTGAGACAGAGTCTCACTCTTTCATCCAGGCTGGAGCTGGAGTGCAGTGGCGTGATCTTGGTTCACTGCAACATCCACCTCCTGGTGTTCAAGCAGTTCTCTGCCTCAGCCTCCCGAGTAGCTGGGATTACAGGTGCCTGCCACCACACGGGGTTAATTTTTGTATTTTTAGTAGAGACGAGGTTTCACCATCTTGGCCAAGCTGGTCTTGAACTCCTGACCTTGTGATTCACCCGCCTCAGCCTCCCAAAGTGCTGGGATTACAGGTGTGAGCCACCACACCCAGCTCTGTATGTTTTCTTTTAAGGGTGTTTTGGTTTTAGCTCTTATATTTAGGTCACTGATCCATTTTTAGTTTTTTTCCTTTTTTTTTTTTTTGTATGTGTTTTGAGGTAAGGGTCCAACCTCATTCTTTTGCATGTATACCCAGTTGTCCCAGCAGGATTTGTTGAAAATATTTTCTTCCTCCATTGAATTGTCTTGGCAAACTTATACTTTGTTAAAAATCAATTGACTTAAATGTATGAATTTCTTTCTAGATTCTCAGTTGTACTACATGATCTACATAACTGTCCTTATTTCAATAACACACTTTTGTGTTTCAATAGTTTTAGGCTACAGGTGGGTTTTGGTTACATGGATAAGTTCTTTAGCAGTGATTTCTGATATTTTAGTGCACCTGTTATCCTAAGCACACTTTTTAAAAAATTGCTGGAGATTTTCAGTAAGTTTTGAAATCAGGATGTGTCCAACTTTATTCTTCTTTTTCAATATTATTTTGACTATTTCAGGTCCCTGGAAGTTTCATATAAACTTTAAGATCAGCTTGTCAATTTCTGTAAAGAAGCCATCTGAGATTTTGATAGAGATTGTACTGAGTCTGTAGATCAGTTTGGGAAATACTGCCATCTTAATAATAACTGTTTTATTTCATGAATATGGTATGACTTTCCAGTTATTTAGACCTTCTGTAATCTAGTTCAATGATATTTTATAGTTTTCAGTACACAAGTCTTATATTTCTTTTGGTAAATTTATTCCTAAGTATTTCATTCTTTTTGATGCTATTGTAAATGGAGTTGTTTTATTTTCTTTTCTGTATTGTCTATTGCTAATATATAGCAATACAATTGCTTTTTGTATGTTGATCTTGTATCCTGGCACTTTCCTGACCCAGCTCAATAGCTATAATTTTTTGTGTAGATTCCTCAGAATTTTCTATATACAAGATCGTGTAGTTTGCAAATAGAAACAGTTTTACTTCATTTTTTTTCTTGTCTTTTCCCTGACTGGAATCCCCAGTGCTATATTGAGTAGGATTCATGAGAGTGGACATTCTCGTCTTATTCCTGCTGGGAAAAGCTTTCAGTCTTTCATAATTAAGCATAATGTTAGCTGTGGAGTTTTCATAGATGCCTTTTATTAGGTTGAGGAAGTTTCCTTCTATTTCTAATTTGGTAAGTGGTTTTTTTTTTTTTAAGAATAAAATGATGTTGAATTTTGTTGGGTTATTTTTTCCACATCTACTGAGATGATCTTGTCATTTTGCCCTCTATTATATTAATTAGGGTATTAGATTAATTGATTTTCATATATTGAACCAACTTTGCAATTCTGAGATAAATCCCACTTGGTAATGGTTTATAATCCTTATATGTTACTGGATTTAGTTTGCCAGCATTTTATTTTTTATCACTCAAATGGACACAGTATAGTTTGCTAGTATTTTATTGGCGATTTTGTGTCAACATTCCTAAGACACAAAATATTCATGAGACACTTCAGTGTTGATCTGAAGTTTTCTTATGATATCTTTTCTGGTTTTGGTACAATTTGGTATATTCTATGAGGCCAGTATTATTTGAGTTGTTACCTCCTCTTCTGTTTTTTGAAAGAGTTTATGAAGGATTGGTGTCAATTTTAAACATTTGGTAGAATATACCAGTTACATTATCTGGTTCTGGGATCTTCTTTGTTGGAAGTTTTTTTTTTTTTTTTTTTTTTTTTTAACTGCTAATTCAATCATTTACCTATTATAAGACTATTCAGATTTTTAATTTTTTCCAGTCAGTTTCAGTAGTTTATGCCTTTCTAGAAATTTGTCCATTTCATCTAAATTGTGGAATTTGCTGGCATACAGTTATTCATATTCTTCTTTTATAATCTCTATTTGTGTCCGGTTGGTGATAATGTCCTCTCTTTCATTCTTGATTGTAGTAATTTGAGTCTTCTCATTTCCAAGTTAGTGTAGCAAAAGGTTTGCTGATTTTGTTGATCATTTTGAACAATACACTTTGTTTTCTTTACTGTTTTTCTCTACTGTTTTTCTATTCTTTATTTTTTCTTTATTATATCCTTTTGTATGCTTGTTTTGGGTTTAGTTTGCTACTTTTCTAGTTTCTTAATATGGAAAGTTAGATTATTATTATTATTTTTTGTATTTGATATCCATCCCCACATCACCCCCCTCCTCACCTTCCCACTACCCTTCCCAGCCTCTGGTAACCATCCTTCTACTCTCTATCTCCGTGAATCCAATTGTTTTTATTTTTAGATCCCATAAATAAGTGAGAACATGTGATATTTGTAGTTCTGTCTTGCTTATTTCACTTAGCATAATGACTTCCAGTTCTATTCATGTTGCTGCAAATAACAGAATATCATTCTTTTTTTGTGCTTGAATAGTACTCCATTACGTATATGTACCACATTTTCTTTATTCATTCATCTGTTCACGGACATTTGGGTTGCTTCCAAATCTTGGCTACTGTGAACAATGTTGCGACAAACATGAAAGTACAGATATATCTTCCATACATTGATTTCCTTTGTTTTGAGTATATACCCAGCAGTGGGATTGCTTGATCATATGGTAGCTCTATTTTTTAATTTTTCGAAGAACCTCCAAATTGTTCTCCATAGTGGTACTAATTTACTATGGAGATATTTAGCATAAAATAATGTTGAATTTTGTTGGATTTTTTCCACATCTACTGAGATGATCTTGTCATTTGCCCTCTATTCTATTAATTAGTGTATTACATCAACTGATTTTCATATATTAAACCAACCTTAGCAACAACAATGTACAAGTGTTCCCTTTTCTCCATATCCTTGCCAGCATTTTTTATTGCCTGACTTTTGGATAAAAGTCATTTTAACTGAGGTGAGATGATATCTTATTGTGGTTTTGATCTGCATTTCTCTGACGATCAATGATGTTGAGCACCTTTTCATATGCTTTTTGGCCATTATACGTCTTCTTTTGAGAAATGTCTATTCAAATATTTTGCCCATTTTGAAAACTCAGATTATTGGCCGGGCACAGTGGCTCATGCCTGTAATCCCAGCACTTTGGGAGGTCAAGGCAGGTGGATCGTGGGGTCAGGAGTTCAAGACCAGCCTGGCCAACATAGTAAAACACCATCTTTACTAAAAATACAAAAAATTAGCCAGGCATGATGGCGGGTGCCTGTAATCCCAGCTACGCAGGAGGCTATGGCAGGATAATTGCTTGAACTTGGGAGACAGAGGTTGCAGTCAGTGGAGATCGCACCACTGCACTCCAGCCTGGGCAACAGTGCAAGACTTCAACTCAAAACAACAACAACAACAACAACAACAAAAACAGATCATTAAATTTTTTCCTAAATTGTTTGAGCTCCTTCTATATTAATCCCTTGTCAGATGAGTAGTTTGCAAATATTTTCACCCCATCTGTAGGTTATTTCTTCACTTTGTTGACTGTTTCCTTTGCTGTGCAGAAGCTTTTTAACCTGATGTTATCACATTTGTCCATTTTTGCTTTGTTTACCTGTGCTTATGGGGCATAACTCAAGAAATTTTTGCTCAGACATGGCCAGGTGCAGTGACTCATGCCTGTAATCCCAGACCTTTGGGAGGCCGAGGTAGGTGGACTGCTTGAGCCCAGGAGTTTGAGACCACCCTGGGCAATGTGGCAAAACCCTGTCTGTACCAAAAAAATACACAGATGAGCCAGGCATGGTGATGTATGCCTGTAGTACGTCAACTCCCTCCAACTACCTGGGAGGCTGAGGCGGGAGGATCACTTGAGCCCAGGAGGTTGTGGTTGCAGTGAGCCATGAACATGCCACTGTACTCCAGCCTGGGTGACAGAGTGAGACCCTGTCTCAAAAAAAAAAAAAAAAAAAAATTCTTTTTTTTGCTCAAATATCCTGAAGAATTTCCCTAATGTTTTCCTATAGTAGTTTCATAGTATAAGGTCTTAAATTTGAGTCTTCAATCCATTTTGAGTTGATTATTGAATATAATGAGAGATAGAGGTCTAGTTTCATTCTTCTGCCTATGTGTTGATTACTTTCTATTATGGTCTGAGAACATACTTTGTATTATTTCAATCTTTTTAAATTTATGGAGATTTATTTTATGGTCTATACTGGAGAATGTTTCATGAACACTTGAGAAGAATGTGTATTCTAGTATTCTTGTGTGGAGTATTCTATAGATGTCTGTTAAGTCTTGTTGATTTGCAGTGTTGCTCAAGTCTTCTATTTCCTTTCAATATTCTGTCTAGTTGTCTTATTTAGTGTTGAAAGTCAAGTACTGAAATCTTCAACTATTATTGTAGAAATGTTCATTTCTTCCTTCAGTTCCGTCAGTTTTTTCTTCATATGTTTTAAGGCTATTAAGTGCATACATGTTTATAATAGTTCTATCTTTTTAATGGATTGATCCTTAATTGTTATAAGTTGAATTTGTCTCTAGAACAATTTTTGCCTTAAAGTCCATTTTGTCTGTTATTAATACAATTACTCCAGCTCTCTTTTGGTTATTTTTTGCATAGTATATCTTTCCATTCTTTTACTTTCAATCTATTTGTTTGTTTGAATCTAAAGTGTTCTCTTTAGTTATATAGTCGGATCATGTTTCTTTGTTTCTTTTTTAGTCCATTCTGCCAATCTCTGCCTTTTAATTGGAATACTTAATTCATTTATATTTAATGCAGTTATGGATACAGTAGGATTTATGCCTGCCATTTAGCTGTTTGTTTTATACAAGTCCTATATCTTTTTTTATTCCTCTAGCCTCTGATTTCTCTTTATCCATATGATCTCAGAGCCATTTACTGAAAAAATTCAACCTTTCCTTCACTGATCTGTTATAGCACCATCACCCTATATTACATTATCCATATATGACTGTTGCTTTTCTGAGCTCTCTATATTATTGTATTAGTGTATTTTTTTCTATCACTACAACAATACTGCCCTGAATTAATTGTTCTACATTTATATCTGGCAGGGCAATTCTCCCCATTATATTAATTTTCATCAAGAGTATTTTGGCTCTTTTTTGGACCATTGCTTTTTCATCCAAATATTTGAATAAGCTTGCCAAATTTCACCAAAATATCCATTGAGATTTGTATTTTTATTGTTGGATGTTCAGATCAATTTGTGATTATTTATATCTCTATGATATGGCGTTTTCATATCAACTTATTTATAGTAAGTTAAAAACTTATAACTCTTCCTTTATTTATGTCTTTTTAAATGGGGTTTTCAGTTTTCTAATTTTTTCCAATAATTCTTGCACAGTTTTGTTAGGTTTTATTTTTCATTGCTATTATAAATGTTACCTTTTTAAATTTCAGCTTTCTAATTGTGTGGTTTGTGTATAGAAATATCGTTTTTTTTTTACTTTTTGAGAGAGTCTCACTCTGTTTCTCAGGCTGGAGTGCAGTGGCACAATCTTGGCTCACTGCAATCTCTGCTGCCTTCCGGGTTCAAGTGTTTCTCATGCCTCAGCCTCCTGAGTAGCTGGGACTGCCAGCTCGCACTACCACACTCTGCTAATTTTTTGTATTTTTAGTAGAGGCAGGATTTCACTATGTTGCCCAGGCTGATCTTGAACTACTAAGCTCAGGCAATCTGCCTACCTTGGCCTCCCAAAGTGCTAGGATTACAGGCATGAGCCATTGCACCTGGCATACAAATAGAATTTTACATATTGATTTTATGTTCAGGGAACTGAAGATGCACTCATAGTAACTCTAACATTTTTTATAGATTCTTTTGGGTTTTCAAAACACATAACCGTATAATCTGCAAATTATATAGTTTTATTTCTTCTTTCCAATATCTTTTACCATGTATTTTATTTTCTTGCCTTACTTCACTTACTAAATCCTTTAGTACAATGTTGAATTTAAGCAGTGGTAGTGGGCATTTCTGTCTCATTTCCAATCCCAAAGGGAATGTTTCCAATATTTCATCATAAATATGTCAGACACAAAAGACTATATGTATGAGTCCAGGCATAGGACATTCTAGAAAAGGCGTAACTCATCTATAGTGACAGCAGATCTGCAGTTGCTTGGGGCTGGGGCTTGGGGAGGAACTGGCAGTAAAGAGGCACGAGGGAATTCTCTGAGGGTATTGAAAATGTAGAGCATTGTGATAATGGTTAGGTGGGCTTATACACCTGTCAAAACTCATTGAACTGCAAGTATAATATTGTGTATAAATTATACCTCAGTACAGTTGATTAAAGCATCCTAAGAAAGCTTTCTTCTCTCTACCGTACTGTATATACAAACAGGTTTTGGGACCCTCACCATATATATGTGATTCTATTTCAGGTTTATTCATTCTGTTTTATGGATCTGTCATTTATTTCACTAGTATCACACTGTCTTGATAACTGCAGGTTTTTTTTTTTCTTGAGACAATAGTCTCACTCTGTCACCCAGTCTGGAGTGCAATGGTGCAGTCTCGGCTCACTCCAACCTCTGCCTCCCAGGTTCAAGTGATTCTCCTGCCTCAGCCTCCAAAGTAGCTGGAACTACAGGTACCTGCCACCACATCTGGCTAACTTTTGGTATTTTTAATAGAGACAGCGTTTCACCATGTTGGCCAGGCTGGTCTCGAACTCCTGACCTCAAGTGATCCTCCTGCTTCGGCCTCCCAAATTGCTGGGATTACAGGCTTGAGCCACTGCGCCCGGCCTAAACTGCAGCTTTTATTAAGTCCTGAAGTTAAGACCTCCAGAATTTTTCTTTCTGAAGATTGTTTTGGCTATTCTAGGTCCTTTGCCTTTTTGACTAAACTTTAAATGCAGTTTGTCAATTTCTACATATGGAATATATTTTTGCTACACAAATCAAATTTGTTGTTGCCTTTCCGTAAGGAGAATGGGTGTCTCCTAGGACTTAGCTTCACTGTGTTTCCTTCAAGGAAGCAGCATGGTAGAACAGGAAGAGGAGGTGCTTTGGAGATGGGTCCGTCACGTGTTTCCAGCACACTGCTTCCTGATTTTGTGTCTTTAAGTATGTCTCTTGGCCTCTTTGAGACTCAGCTTCACCAGCTACAAAATATGAGTATGGGGAGCTATTCTAAACTTTTTTCTAAAGGGGCTGGACACTATACCCAAAGCTGCCTTAATATTGCTCTCCCTTTTTCTCTAGCACTGGGCAGGGCATAGTGCTACATCAGCCTTCCTTTCTGCTATTAAGCAGTGTCGATTTGCACTCCCTTTCACGTTCTCTTTCCTATGATCCTTTTGTAGAAGGATTCCTCCACTTCCCAAGTACAGTTTTTGTTTCATTCTTTACACTCCGGTGCCACCTACGATGTATTATTCAAGCAGTCACCACATGTGTTAGTCTATTCTTGCATTGCTATAAAGAAATGCCTGTGACTGGGCAACTTATAAAGAAAAGAGGTTTAGTTGTCTCATGGTTCTGCTGGCTGTACAGGAAGCATAGTGGCATCTGCTTCTGCGGAGACCTCAGGAAGCTTCCAATCATGGCAGAAGGTGAAGGGGGAACAGTTGTTTCACATGGCAGGAGCAAGAGAGAATGCGGTGGTGAAGTGCTACATAAACAACCAGATCTCGTGAGAACGTACTGTGGTCTATCATGAGGACAGTACCAAGAGGGATGGTGCTAAGCCATTCATGAGAATTCTGCCCCCGTGATCCAATCACCTCCCACCAGATCCCACTTCCAATGTTGGGGGTTACATTTCATTATGAGATTTGGGCTGGGACACACATCCAAACTAAATCACCACATAACAGTACAGTTGTTTCTTCTACAGCACTTTTACGTGGAGACTTGAGACTTCATTATTCTATGTTGTAATTTCATGAATAGTTCATAGAATGGCTTCTCTCAGCTGAATGAATACACATATTTTCTGCGCAACTACACTAGGAGCATCTTGTGAGCAAGGTCTTATTCTCTACTTTTTTTGTTTCCCTCATCACATTTAAGCTTTTAAATACTTGTTAAATGAGTGACATTTAGTTAGAATCATGGGAGTCATAAAAACTGAATCAACAATGGCTGTGACGTCAAAGTACTGAGTATTACTGAGAAACTATTTCAGGGGTTTATTTCAAGGGGAAATAATAAGACCTGCTAAAATAGACTACAGCTTGGAATCACAGAGTTTTAGAACCGGAGGGAATTGTCATGATTATCTCCTTCCTCTCCCTCATGTAGGAGGATACTAAAGCCCAGAGAGGTGTGACTTTCCCAAGGCCATGGGTCATCAAATGCCCAGGGAGGACTAGATTCTAGTTCTTCCAGTTTCCTAGCAGTCAGAGTCCCCTACTTGTCCTATTCAAAAAATAAAATAAAACAAACAAAAAGGGCAACCTAGTGTTGAGGTTCACCCTTTTCAGCAAAAGCTTCACCATGGAGTCTCAGTGTAGCCAGAGCCCTCAATGTAGCCGTGAAATGATAGGTGCTGGCCTCAAAGACCTTAACCAACCCAGCATTGGTAAAGAGCCACCCTCCTGAACCATAATTATCTTGTATTTCCAAAAGCTTTAATGCCTCTTCTTCCAAAATTATAAAATGACCAGTTACCACCACAACAAAATGAAATGTATAAAAAGAACTAATCATCTTTCTTCATTCCCTCTTATTTTCCTCATTCACCTTTTCTAGAATCTCCCCCCTCCATCCCCAGGGCACCAGTTTTAACAGCTACCTTTTTCTATCTTCTATGCTTTTACAAACATACATCTGACACATATGCATACACACAGTGAGAGGATATTATTGTTTCTTTTCCTTCAAAATAGAATCATACTGAATTTAGAAGTTTGCATTTTGAAAACACTCATAACAACAAAGATAATTTTTAAAACACCTTTTTGGAAAGAGAAGTTATACATACCTTATTTTTCCTATTGCATACTTATTATATAAAATACTGTGACTTAATAGTCAACAGATAAATTCCTAAATATTTAAAATTAATGAAAAGATTTCTATATGGTTTTAACAGACTAAATATTTAAAATTAATGAAACAATTTCCATATGGTTTTAATAGACTTTCCATTCTTTGAGCACACTTAGATCCATGCGACATATTCTTTTTGTAGGAAAAAGTAGGTACTCAATATATCTTTGCATGTTAACATCATCAACTCATTACAGATAAGATATAAAATGACACATTTAATTTCTAGGAAGTTCATTTTCCATTATAATTGCTAAAAATATAAAGCAGTCTCTAAAATTTGATTGCCTGAATCAAAAGAATTCCAACTTTCTAACAGAAATCACATTATTCAAAATGATGAGGCTGTATAGTTAATAGTCCCATAGATGTCGAGAACTGATTAGGCATGAAAAATAATTCTAGCACTTTAAAAACAATCCCCCACTCTTACCACCAGACCTAGACTTCACTTTATAAGCATTTTGCTTGGCAAAATCCTACCATCCCATAATGCTCAACTCAGCTGTCACATTCCCCTTGAAGCTTTCCTTCACTGGTCCGCCCTCCACTAAATTAATCACTTCCACCTTTGTGCTTTCATGACACTCTGCTGAAACTGATTTTATCCTGGTTAATCCCACTGTGAATGTCAAGTTTCTCTTGCCTGCGGAACTGTCAGCAAAACATGAGAATGTTCCATGTGGTCCCTCTTCCTTTGAGCACGCGTACATGCGCGAGTGTCCACACACATATGGAGCAAGATATTGAAGTTACCCATCAATTCCACTATTTCCAACCCCCAGTTCCATCCAGGCTGCCTTTACCTTAATTTATCTATATATTGCTTCCCCCCAACTGTATTTGTTCTTTATTAACTTGAGTGGGATGCTTTGTATATTTACTTTTCTTTTTTTTAATAGAAAAAATATTTAAGTTTTAAATTTGCTTGTAGGTGCAGTTTTGGCAGAAAAATTTTAAAAAATTATTATATGTCATTCTGGTTGTCATTCCTGTCAAATAATTTTGTAATATCAGTTTTTATTTCTTCTTTGACCAAAGAGTTTTTAGGAGGATGCCTTTACTTGTTTGTTTACTGAGGTCAAATGGTTGGGCTTCGGGGATTACGCATTTATTATTCATTTCTGGTTTTACCATGTTTGGGTCAGAGAATGTGGTCGTACTACTTCTACATCTGGAATTCAGTATTTTGTCTGTAGCTATTTTGGGGGAGCCAATTAGAAATATGTGACAAAGTAAAAAATTCTGCAATGTTTGACCCGGCAATGCCACACCTAAAATGTATGCAATGAGAATAACTCATTGAAACAATTCACAAAAAATGAAGGTATAAAGATATTTATTACTCCATTGTTTATTATAATAAAAAGTTCTAAATTTCTCACAATGAGAGACTGATTACATAAAATATGATGCATTCACAGTAAGGAACACTCTTATAGTCACTAATAATGATACTGTAAGTGAATATTTTCTAAGAAGGAAAAGACTTCACAATTTGTTAAAAATACAAGTTGTGGAATAATATAAGAATAACCCTTTTAAAAAAGCATTTGTACATTTCTTTTCTTTTCCTTTTTTTTTTTTTTTTGAGATGGAATCTGACTCTGTCGCCCAGGCTGGAGTGCAATGGTGTGATCTTGGCTCACTGCAACCTCCACCTCCCAGGTTCCAGTGATTCTCCTGCCTCAGCCTCATGAGTAGCTAGGATTATAGGCACCTGCCACCACACCTGGCTAATTTTTGTATTTTAGTAGAGGTGGGGTTTTGCCACATTGGCCAGGCTGGTCTCGAACTCCTGACCTGAGGTGATCTGACTGCCTCGGCTTCCCAAAGTGCTGGGATTATAGGTGTGAGCCACCATGCCTGCTGGCCACATTTGTACATTTCTTATTTGTCTATGTTTACATGAGGAAAACACAATTAAGATTTCATGGGATTTGGGGAAGGCACAATCTTTTTTCTTTATATATTAATATGTATTATTTGTGTGAAAAAAAAGAACTGTTTGTTGAAGAAACAGAAGTTTCCAGAAGGCCTAAACTTCTAAGTTAAGGAGGTTTGGTAATATTCTGATATATGCTGTAGCACATATTTTGAAAGCAAGGGACTGACACGATGAAAGCATTGCTTTAGGAAGATTAACATTGTAGACATGTATTTTTTTCTTCTTTCTTTTTCTTTTAAAGTTCCAGGATACAAGTGCAAAATGTGCAGGTTTGTTACATAGGTATACATGTGCCATAGTGGTTTGCTGCACCTGTCAACCTGTCATCTAGGTTTTAAGCCCCACATGCATTAGGTATTTGTCCTAATGCTCTCACTCCCCTTGACCCTCAGGCCCTTACAAGCCCAAGTGTGTGATGTTCCCCTCCCTGTGTCCATGTATCTCATGTTCAACTCCCACTTACAAGTGAGAACATGCAGTTTTTGGTTTTCTGTTCCTGTGTTAGTTTGCTGAGGATGATGGCTTCCAGCTTCATCCATGTCCCTGCAGAGGACACGATATCATTCCCTTTTATGGGTGCACAGTATTCCATGGTATATATGACATGTATATTTTCTAACAAATAGACAAATGTGAGCCTGTAATTGAAAGAGAGTAATCAGGAAGCTATTCTGATAGCCTGAATAAAAGGAAGTAAGAGGAAGTGGGTGGTAACAGAAAGATTCAACATACATTTATTATAAAGAAAGCCTTGATTGCATTGTGAGACACACAAACTGTGGGTTAACCACCAATGACTTCTACTGTTTCACGAAGCCCATTTTAAAAACTGAGTGATATAAAGAGTAAAGCGCTATGGGAGCTATCCAAAGCAAAGTCAATGCCCATGTTCATCAAGGTGTCCTTGATCTGAGTTATGAGAACTCTCCATCCATTCACTGACGTCTAAAGGGGAGAAAGGTATTGTTGCTCGTGTTAATTAATTATCTCTGTGTCTTAGCTTGGGCCTACCCTTGTATAATCTCAGTGATGGTAAGGCCTGGAAGGCTTTTGTAAGCTGAGTTTCTTTTAGATACTGGAGGTACTCATAGGAGACTGGAAAGCAGGAAAAGAGGAGGATTCTCTTGCTGTTTTTCACCTTCTGCAGGCCTTCCTCTGGAGGTCCTCAAGTACTCTGAACCCCAGCCTGAGTCCCCTTTCAGTATCCAAAGCACTAGGAGTGAGATTGTCCCATATCAAAGGTCCAAGTATCAAATAAGAGGCACCCTCTTCAAATAGGTCCTCTCTACATAGGACATGTCCTGTATTTACTGATTGAGTCCTATATCTTGTGTTGACTTCGTCAGGATGCCCTAAATGCCTTCTATTCATATCTTTGAGTAAACTACAAAATACTGCCAGTTAGAGCTATGATTCTGCCATAGTAGTTAAATCTTAAGTCACTTAAACACAGTATAACTAAAAACCATACCTCTGCAAATAAAGTCCATATGATCTCTACTGGAGATTTGGCTGAGGGTAGACCTAAAGGGGGGATTCAGAAGAAAAAGTACTGATTTTTCATATTCAAGAAAGGAAAAGATGAAGCAGCGTGCAGTGGCTCACACTGTAATCCCAGCCTGTAATCCCAGCATTTTGGGAGGCCAAGGCAGGTGGATCACCTGTGGTCAGGAGTTTGAGACCAGCCTTGCCAACATAGTGAAACCCCATCTCTACTAAAAATACAAAATTAGCCAGGCATGGTGGCAAGTGCCTATAATCTTGGCTACTCGGGAGGCTGCAGCAGGAGAATCATTTGAACTTGGGAGGCAGAGGTTGCAACAAGCCCCAAGATTGTGCCACTGCACTCCAGCGTACGCGACAGAGAGAGACTTCATCTCAAAAAAATAAAAAGATAAGAAAAAAAAAAGGAAAAGATGATTCTTTGGTCCAAGTTCCAAGTCATGAACAAGTAAACACCATTTATTAGAGATAACGTACAGTTTGAAAAATCAACCAGTACAGACTCACACCAATAACCTCACATCTAAGTTAGTAAATCACTGATAGCCCCAAGCTTGTGAAATTCAGCCAGTCAGTGACAGCCAGCAGATATTCAGTATAGCAGCTCATAATGCTATGTTGAGCACGTTTTCTCATTAATGAATGTTTAGTGGCCAAAAGAATAAGTTGGCTATGACCACGGTATAAACTGTTACAATGTAAATGAAACATAGGAGTAAATTCAAGGAATTTTATAAACAAATTCTGCAAAACTAAGAACCCTTAAGGACAGCCAAATCATCAGGAAAGTATAATTAAAGAAAGAGTAATGCAGATGATGGGGCAATGGATGCCACAAACCACCACCATGGCACGTGTATACCTATGTAATAAACCTGCACAATCTGCACATGTACCCCAGAACTTAAAGTATAATAAATAAATTTTTAAAAAAAGAAAGAGGTAGGTAATTTGTGTGCTGCTTATTTCAGATATTTCAGATAAAGAATGATTTTTACCATGTTTTATGTGACATTCCTATTTTATTTCAATGTATATCTGCATAAGCAATTAGAAATAATTCAAACAACTTTTTTGTGTTATTTTTCAGTTTTACTTTAGTTATTTCCCTTGTTTTTTGTTGGTGGTGGTAATGCTGATGGCAGTGGTGGTGTGTGTGTGCATGTGTATGTGTGTGTGTGCGTGTGTGCATGCACGTGCTAAATCTGGCAACCCTACCTTCAAGGTTTTGAGCATCTGCCGTGTGTTACCTGCCCTGAGATACAAGCACCCCAGGTGTGAGGTGTCCTCTTTCAGAGATCTCAACGCCAACTTTGTGGGACCTCTCTTCAGAGATCAGAGCATTGGGCCCCCAGGGGGCCTGTGAAACACCAGTCAGTGGTGGCTCCTATTTCTAGCTCTGAGGTTCTATAACCACAGATCTTTCCCCCTTTGCTTCCACAGTCCTAGGGTGATAACTATTTCTGGCAGTCTGTCTTTGTTCGGACTGCTGTAACAAAATACCATAGACTGGGTAGCTTATAAACAACAGAATTGTTCCTCACAATTCTGGAGGCTGGGAAGTCCAAGATCAAGGTGCTGAGCAGATTCAGTGTCTGCTGAGGGCCCACCTCCTGGTTCATAGATGGCACCTTCTAGCTGTGCCCTCACATGGTAGAGGCAAGGCAGCTTTCTGGAGTTCCTTTTATAAGGGCATTAATCCCATTAATTACCTAATCATCTGTCCAAGTCCCCGTCTCCTAAAACCATCACCTCGGGCGTTAGGATTTCAACATATCCAGTTTGGAAGGACACAAATAGACCATAGCACTGTCTTGATTTCTGAATTAGCTCAGCATTCATCCTTTGCTATTTCAACCTTCCCATATATGTGTAACAATTCCTTATATTAAATCTCTTTTGAAATACCTAGCACGGTTTTCTGCTCCCTCATAGTACTTGGATACTCTCAATTGTGTGTTATTCCAAAAAAACAAGAGCGTGAGGAGAGAGTGTCCTCTTCCTACTTATACTCTCCTCAGCCTGTTCCTCAACTCCTGGGTGTCTAGTTGCTTGGCTAAGGCAGAAGGTAGTATGGTGCTAAGTAACTTGTAGCCCAAGACAGCTAAACCTACAGACTTGTAGATGTCATCAGGTCACTGATGGACAGACTGGCACAGTTGGCCAAGAGTATGAGCTTTTTCAGTAACAGTGGCTACTATGTGTGTTGATGAAAGAATTCCTGGTTGGGCATCCCTGGTCTTTTGGGTGGTTCAATTACTATGGTGGGTTAGAGCATAGATTCAATGGGCTATGGTAGGTAGATATGATGCCCATATATCCTTGATCAGCCTTTTTAGGCAGCTGTTTTCCTCTAGATTTTGTCACTTATAATCTTTTCAATGGGGGGTGGGATCCCATAATTATGTCCCAAAGGCAAATAATTCAGTCAATTGTGAATTATGTCTTTAGGTGGCCCATGGCCTGACCAAATACCTAGGCTATTAGCAATGTTTCTGTGTGTGATGGTTATGGAAATATGCCACTCAGATCTCCTGCTGCAGGTAGCATAGTTGACAGACAATGCCAGTTTGCTGCCCACCATGCTTTTGCATCAAAACCATACTTCCCCTGGGCTGCTTCCAGCCAATGGCTGAGCATGGCAGGGGATTAGTGCAGGTCAGTTCTGTGGGTCTCTGGACTTTCTAATGGGCAGCTTTGGTTCAAGTACTCTCCATTGGCCTGGCTGAGGCATTCTCAAAGCTGCAGTCCGACCTGAGACTGTCCCTGGCAGATCCTCTTTCCTTCGTCTTCTCTTTCCACAGGTGTGAGATCTGCATTGTGGTCTGAAGGCACTCCTTGCTTACTTCTGCTCCCTCTCTTTTATCCTTCATAAGACTTTCCTACCCTCTGCCTAGCTCCCTAGTATATCTCTCTTGAATCTAATCCTATCTTCACATTTGTTTTTTGGAGAATCCTAGTTGACATGTTGTGTAAAGGTTCATTTTCATCAATCTGGGGAGCATTATGCTCTACAGCCAAGAATAGCACCTGAAGTTTGGCCAGTTATTCAGCATGCAAGCATTGTGGGCCTCAGCAATTTATGGCATTGGTATTCCATGGAATTTTCCGATCTCAGAGGCAATTTCACCAGTGAACCACGCTTCTTGTCAGATGCAAGCCTTGTCAAAGAGGCTCCAATAAGCCAGCAGCTTAGGTTTAACAGTAGGTGGGTCTCTCCATGTCTAATGGTTGGGCAGCCACCTGTTGTTCCTGAAGTTGGCTAAGGTATTGGGGACTAGACTTGGACCTTAGTTGTAGGTACCATTTCCTTATTGCTACAGAACTTTCTGGATATCTCAGTTCAGACAGGACCCAATGCAAGCTGACAATGTCAGGTGGCAGAGTCATCATTTTTCCTTTCAGTGACATTCCCTTTTTCCAGAAGAAAGTCCTTGCAGGCTTGTCCTTGATAAGAAGGTGGAGTCTCATTTCCATGAGAGAGGAGAACCCCTTGCCTCCTTCAATTTCACCTCTTCCCTCCTACCTCTTCCAGATGGGAAGGAGGGTAAAGAAGAAAAAAATAAAATACCAAAGAGCTGGGAAAATGACTCCCTTGTTAGTTCCCAGCATCTCTGCTATCTGTTAACCTTGAAAGAGCTACATATGAATGCCATCTCTGTTGGCTGGAGCCCAGCACTGGTTCACACTCCCACGTCTCCATGGACCAGGCTCCCTCCTGGAAACACCTCTGCCAACAAACAGCTTGTTGCTTTTGTCTTATCTCTGTAAGCCCCGTCCCCTGCTGGTCCCCACTCAGGCTGCATATGAATTAGCAAATCAATGAAGCCAAAAGATTGTCAGGTCGGACATCCAGCAAATGGACAATGACATAGTTCCACCTCAGTTTCCCCTTTAGCGTTGTAAGCCTATAAAAGGGGAGAGAAGCTGCAGCTCGGGGAGCTCGGTGAATGAGGCTGTAGACCCCCGCAGCTCCCAGATGAATAAAAAGCCACTTCCTTCCTCAGTTCAGTGTTGGAGAGGTTTGTTCCCCTCACCTCCTGCTTCACCAAAGTCTGCAATCACTGTGAGATTGATCACTGATATCTGTACTTCCATCTGAATACAATAGGAGGCTCCAGGACAAGATTTGCTTTACTGATGCCTGGATCACTTTCAAGGCTTCTTGCCACAGGTGTCCCCTCCTCAAATATAGTAAATTATTGGGTATATAAAGCCTGTTGTGGAATTTCCAGGTATAAAGGGAGCTGTTTCCAAAACAGGCCAATCAGAGGTTAGGCGCTCATCTCTACAGCAGGTAGTGGCCACCAGATTAGAACTTAGACTTTCATAGACCATAGCATGTCTTTTTGGGCTGTCGCACAAGAAGCCCCCAAGAAGGTCACATGGGTGGCAGAATTGCTTCTTCTTCCTTGGAAGCCCATCCATCTTTGGTCAGCTTTTCTAAGTTGGAATGCAATGGAGTGCACGCAGTACATTCGGTGGTGAGGTCATTAAGAGAGTGGAATGTTTGGCCCAACCAGCAGTTCCCATTTTGTTAATATTTATTCTGCTCTCTGACAATGTACCATGTATGCCTGGGGAGTCTGTTACAGTACTGCTTGCCTTGGTGGATGAGGGCAAGTGATATCAGTCAGAGTCCTCAAAAGAAACAGACAAAACATTCAAAGGAACATAACTAAATAGAATTTAGTGGGGACAGTACTAAGAGGCATGAATCCGATAAGGAAACTAATATGGGGTGGTTAGGTGCCCAGGGATTAGTAACGGCAGGGAGCTGTTACCAACCCTGAAAAAGCAAGAGACACAGTTCTGGCAGCTGGAGGGAGGGAACAGTATCATCAGAGCTGAGTGAGCCGGAGGTAGGAAAGAAAGTGCTGACAGGAGCTGTCTCCACAGAGGAATACAGCCACAACCAAAATCCCAGGAGGTGGAGATTGAATACCTGAATGTCACTTTTCTCTCTCATTGTTCTCTCTCTGTTATCTGAGTTTCTCTCCTGGAAGCCAGATAACAAAGAAGCCCAGGTGAAGGAGTACCTAAAGATCAGCCTCCCAGGGCACAGAAAAGGGTAGAGAAGGTATAAAGACTTTTTTTTAAGCATTAGCTGGGTGCGGTGGCACAAGCCTATAGTCCCAGCTACTCAGGAGGCCAAAGCATGAAGATCACTTGAGTCCCCGAGATGGAGACCAGCCTAGACAACTGAGCCAGACCCTGTCTCTAAAAAAAACAAAAACAAGAACCCCAGCATTAATCTGTCCAAGCCTACATACCAAGTATCACTAATGGCACAAGTCTACTTCAGCCTCTCTTATGATATCAGACATTGCAAGAACAGTGGCCACTGACCTGTTTAAGCCTCAACAGGGCACAGCAGGATTCCAAACACTAATGGCTTCCCCAGCCCGACAGGGCTATCGAACTGGTGGACAGTGTTGTTCGGCACTCTGGCCTCTATTATGTCTTAGATAAGAATACTGCATTTTCTCTCCACCTGGCAGAAAGCATTGTTTCAATGATGCAATCTTGGCAGGCTTCTGGATTACAGGCCATTCTTGGCCACATCATTAGCCCCCATATTAGAAGCCACGGACAGGGGACACTTTAAATGTATCTTATCAGAAGATCCATTCACCAGGCACCCAGGAGGTTCCTATCAATTACACAGTCTGCAAGAAAGCAAGAGACATGTCACAGACAAAAACAAAGAAACCAGACATTGGTTTGGCAAATTCAGAAATTTTAGTCTCCCTTAAGGAAGTAGCAGGGAACCAAGTCCTAGAACTTAGCATGTATAGCTGCTGGAACTATGCCTATAAATGTTACACCCGGTCCAGGCTTCTCATTAGCCGTGAGTTGGTCTGTGGTTTTGCTCCACAGGAGCAGGTAAATCCATTCCAGATTTTTGTGTCACCCAGCAGCCTGGCTGCCTTTCTAAGCAGCAGTGGCAGCCCCTAATCTCCACTCATCCCTGCAATTGTATCCTCCTCCCTGTTTTCCGCCATGAAGCATAATTCTCCTGAATATTCCTGGGCTCTGCAGGGGCGCGTCTCCTTTTTTACCAATCACCAACAGTCTTGCAGCCCAGAGTTTTTCTCTGGGTGTCACACTTGTTTGGGGGAGTTAGTGCCCAGCAGTCCCACCGTGATGCTCCCACCCCTTTATCTTCTGTGCTTCCAGATGCAAGGGCTGCCTCAGCACAACCAGGACTGCTGACGCCTGGGCTTGTGTGACAGGACCCTCCCTAGGAGAGAATGCTTTTGGCCTGGGAAGGCCCAGGTGGACAAGGGCAGCTCTTAGCACCGAGCCAAAGTGGAGTTTAACCTTCACACGTGCAAGTGCTTTTCAGAGGCCACAGACACACACTACCAATGCCATGTGGTATTAATACAAGTTGATGTGGATGGGGGATACAAGCAGAGAAGGAGGGAGCATGTAAGCAACCCCTTCTCCCCATCCCACCACCCATCCCAGCCCCCAGCCTCCCTGTCCCACTGAGAGATGTGCCTAGGCTAGGCAGAGACAAACTGGATGCATCTCATGCATCTCGTAAATAGTTCAATAGAGAAGGATCTTTTTTTTTTTTTTTTAAGACAGAGTCTGGCTCTGTCGCCAGGCTAGAGTACAGTGGTGCAGTCTCAGCTCACAGCAACCTCTGCCTTCCAGGTTCAAGTGATTCTCCTGCCTCAGCCTCCTGAGTAGCTGGGATTACAGGCCCATGCCACCATGTCCAGCTAATTTTTGTATTTTTAGTAGAGACGGGGTTTCACCATGTTGGCCTGGATGGTCTCGATCTCCTGATCTCGTGATCAGCCTGCCTCAGCCTCCCAAAGTGCTGGGATTACAGGCTTGAGCCACCATGCCCGGCCCAGATCTTAAACTATGTTTTACAAATGCTGGGGTGGAAGCCAGGGATCCAGGACACATCTAGGCTGCCATTTGGTAGGAACTTCTAGATTATCCTGTTCTGCCTCTGAGCTGACTCAGATCTGCTGAGGCAGTGAGTTGCTAAATCATGAAAACAGGGGAGAAAAGGAATCTCCAGGGCCATTTGAATTTGCCTCTCCAAAACCAAACCATTAAGGAGTGTCTGTCACTTTCTATAGGGTGGGTATGGCACTGTGTTCAGCTTGATCTCTCACAGTCCTGAGCCTGGATGCTTGGACTTGATAAGAATTAATGTCTGAAGGATTTACCTAAACAGCCAACAGGAACCTCAAAGCCAATGAAGCTAAGATGTGATTACCAAGGGTAGGGTGCTGTCTGCTAGAAGTTACTCATAGACAAGGTGTCACTGGGGTTCTAAAGGAAACATGTAAGACTGTGTATTTCTCAAGCATTGTCCCTCTCTACTCCTGAGGAGAAACTTTTTAAAAAAAATCTACATCTAAACCGTTCTGTTAGAACCTTTCTGATCTACTATAGAAATTACAATGGTAAGTAAATACTATTTTAGTAAAATTCTCCCATGACCTTTAGAAACCAGCTTCCAAAACAATTTGCAAAGTTGGAGGGACTGTTCCTTCTACCCAGGCCAACAGGTTCTGGAGCCCTTGCCCTCAGACTTAGCCCTGGGAATGTGAACAGCCAAATCCTGGACTTTCTCTTCCTACCTATCCTTTCCCCAGCCAGTATTGGGGGCAGGGTCGCAAGGGGTGGGGGAAGGGCAATAGGAAGCCTCAGCCCAGGAAAGGGCTCTCCTGGGTCCTGTCCACCTGCACCTCCCCCAACCTCTTCCGTCTGCCTCATTCCATGCTGGGGAGAAAACTGGAGCCTGAGCCAAAGCCACCTCTCCAGAGGGGCCTGGGCTAGTGCATCAGGGGCTGGCAACCCAATGGCACATTGCAAGGTGGGAAGTGGCAGGGCCTAGCAGCCTGGAAAAGAGGAGCTGAGGGAGCACAGCAGAAGCTCCAAGCCCAGCTACACGGGAGAAGCAAGTCTTCCACCTGGTCGGGAGTGGTGGCTCACGCCTGTAATCCCAGCACGTTGAGAGGCTGAGGCAGGTGGATCACTTCAGGTCAGGAGTTCGAGATCAGCCTGACCAACATGATGAAATCCCATCTCTACTAATACAAAAATTAGTAGAGTGTTGTGGTGCATGCCTGTAGTCCCAGCTACTCAGGAGGCTGAGGCAGGAAGATGGTTTGAGCCTGGGAGGCAGAAGTTGTAATGAGCTGAGAGCACATCACTGCACTCCAGCCTGGGTGACAGGAGAGAAACCCTGTTTCCAAAACAAAAACACAAACAAACCATAAAAAGGGGTGCACATTTTTTTTCTTTTTGCATCAGGCTTTAACATGGCTTACATGGCACTGTGGGATCCTGTTTTTGTTTAAGAGTTTGGTATTTTGTTCACTGTGAAATTTTTTTGCATTAATTTTTATTTTTTAAAATATTGCATTAAAATGTTATTTATTTGATTATTCAGTTTTTTTACACCTGTCCTTAAATTTTGTGCCCCAAGCAAGTAGCTTTCTTGCCTCACCTTAATTCTGGCCCTGACAGTACAGAAGCGTCATACTTTTAGTTTTCAGCATTAGGTCATAGCTCCACCAAGTCCAAGTGCAATAGGACAGCAGAAGCAAATGCAGTGCACCTGAACCTCCTACCACCTTTAGGATTTAAAACAGGTGGCCCATCTGAAGGACAAATGGAGACAAACACAAATCAGGATCCAATAATTTTATAAGTGTTTGCCTATATAAAAGGCATGGTTCCCCTGTAAACAGAAATGATTATTCTGTCTTCATTCATCTATTCAACTTAAATTTAAACTTTCTAGTTGCTGAATACCTTGCTAAGCCCTGAAACTGGAAAGATTAGTAAGACTGAGGGTTTACAGTTTGATGAGAGAGACACAGAACAAGTAATTGAAATCCAATTCAATAGATGTTCTTCTAAGTATGTGCATAAGCAATTTGGAGGCACAGAGATGTAGGCAGACTTTTTTGTTGCTGTTGTTTTGTTTTGTTGGCTGGGTCGTACAGGTTATAAATATTTAGCAAAACCATAAATAGAAAGCATTAATGGTATGAAGAATAGAGGAAATGGATTTTGGGGAGGGGTGGGGTGGGGCATATCACTTCCACTTCCAAATAACTGAGAGAAGCTTTCTCCAGGATATGGAAATGTTTGGAGAACTTAGTGACTGATGCATGTATAAGCTTGGGAAATTCACATTTATTATCTGGCCAGGCACTTTATATAAAGCGTTATCGCCATCCTTGGTTCACCAGAGGAGGGGTGGTTTTAGAGATGACAGTCTGAGATAACCTAGGTGTAACTACTCAAACATTCCACTGGTAGTAAAATAAATGAAAGGTGTATGAAGTACAGGTCTGTCTGGATTCCCCAAATCCCCTTACACCATACTACTTTTGGAAGAGCAATGGAAAAGAAGAAATCAGACAAGTGATGTACGGATTCATTATACTTCTCCCACTCTCGTTTTATTTTTATCTTTATTTTTTGAGATGGAGTTTCGCTCTTGTTGCCCAGGCTGGAGTGCAGTGGAGCGACCTCAGCTCACCGCAACCTTCGACTCCTGGGTTCAAGCGATTCTCCTGCCTCAGCCTCCCGAGTAGCTGGGATTACAGACAGGAGCCACCATGCCCGGCTAATTTTGTATTTTTAGTAGAGATGGGGTTTTTCCCTGTTGGTCAGGCTGAGTCTCGAACTCCTGACCTCAGGTGATTCGCCTGCCTCGGCCTCCCAAAGTGCCGGGATTACAGGCGTGAGCCACGGCACCTGGCCCCCACTCTCATTTTAATACCACCTAGGCAACGCTGGAGAGCAGCCGTCTTCTTGCCTCCATCAATTATGCCCTCTGGGAGTCTCAGTTCATCCCTTCACATGCGGGATACTTAACCCTGTGAGATCTAAACCCTGGCCAAAATAAATTTTAAAGCTGGAAAAAATCCACACTGTACACTTAGCATTGCCCCAATAGTCTGAAAATATCCAAGACAACCAAATTAAGGAACAGCGGCTGAGACTCACTCTTGTACACATTTTACTTAGAAAGACGGGTAGGGTCGTGAAGTTATGCCCTCAATGATCATTTCCTTAATTTGGAAGAAGGGCCTTCTGCTGGCGTCCCTTACTGATTCTCAACTCAGCTCGTGGTGAGTGGACAAGGCTCCGAACGGCCCTGCTGTGTGCGAGGGACACGCGGGGCGAGGAAGGCTGAGCAGGGAAAACGAGGGGTTCTCGGGTTGGAAAACAAAGAGAAGGAATGGGTTTGGGGGCCAAGGGTGTGGAGGAGTGTGAGATTTTGAGCGAGGCTTCCTGGATACTAAGTGTAAAATTTCGCAGGAGGAGCTGCGGAGACCGAGGCAGATTTGGCAACAGTCCTGAGCTGGGCAAGTTTACGAACCGGCATGCGAGAACAGAGCTGGAGAGATTAGAAGCGGAGCGCGAAGGAGGCAGGCAGAATGCGCACTGCCGGGCTGGCTGCAGGTCGGCGGGGCTGTGGGCGGGGCTTCCAGGGAGCCGCCCCTCTCGGCCCACCCTGAGGGCGGGGCTGGCCCGGTGGTTACATAACAAACCTGTGCGAGCGGCTGGGGGCGGCTCGGGCGGTGGGCGGGCGGCGGGGGGCGGGGCAGGGGCGGGACCAGGGCGGGGCCAGACCTGAACCGGTCCAGGCAAGATGGCGGCCATGGAGACGGAGACATCGCCGCTGACCCTAGAGTCGCTGCCCACCGATCCTCTGCTCCTCATCTTATCGTTTTTGGACTATCGGGACCTAATCAAGTAATGGGACGACGTGCATGGCAGGGGTGGGGACACGGGGAGAGGAGGCGGTGAGGCAGGGGGCCGTGGGCCGGGGCCGCTGACAGGACCCCGGCTCCCGCGGCGCCAGAAGGTGACGCTAGGGCCGCCGTCGTCCTGCAGAGCCACAGGGGGCCGCAGCGAGACGGGGGCGGAAAGGGCCTCGCCCAGAGTCTTCCTCCCGTCCTGGGCCCAGGCTTGCGAAGCGACAAGAGCTCTCTCTCCCAGGCCTCGGCGAGGCCCACTTTCAAGAGAAGGAGGTAGTGGCCCTCGTACCTCCCCGCCGCGCCCCGCGGACCCCCGCTGGCCCTGCAGGTGCCCTTCCGGTCGAGGTCGGTCCCGGCTGCTGTGTAAAAGCCCCTGTCCGGACCAGGCGCTCTTTTCTGCTGGGTCCGGGGCCTTCAGAGTTTGGCGTCGGCGTGGGCAGGTGGGGCAAGCGAGAGGAGGAGATAGGCAACCCCTGACTCCCCTGGCGCGACTTCCCCAGCGCCAGAGTCGCTGTCAGGGCTCACTTTCGGACTTCAGTGCGTGAGAATTGTTTGCTCTCAGCCTTGCTCCTTAAGGTTTGATGCTGGATTTTGTGTTTTCGTACTGACTTCGGGTGATGCCATACCTGTGACTGTCTTATCTCCTGGACACCTTGGGTTTCCCACATTACTAGCATCTGTTCCAAAAGTAAACACCTCTTGCTGATAAGGGTGGTTCAATGCCCAGTTCCTTCAGAACTTAGGACTGTCTGGGATGATGGAAGAAATGGCTCTCCCAGCCTGCCCCCCAGCTGTCAGGATTGTTTACACACTTGACAGGGGGTGGCATGGCTGTGAGTTTTCTGTGCTAGCATATATATCTGCAGAGAATGCAAAGTCGCGCTCTTAGGATAGGTGGGCGAGATTTGTTTTGTGTTTTGGATTAACCATTGGATTCTAGCCATTTGATGATTGTGCCTTGTGTTATTAGAGGTCCTTTTATAAATACAGATTTCTGGGAGTTACAGTTGTTGGCCTAGCTCAGAGGTGATAGAGGGATACCTCAAGTTTCTGGTCACTACCTGTACTAGTCGCTACCTGTACCTGCTAGCACTTTTATTTTTCTAGAAAATACTTATAATTTAACGAACAACCTCCAACTTTTGATTGCTGCCAGGGTGATCTTTCTAAGACACATCTGATTGTCATTCTCCTTAAAACCCGTGACACCCCTATGTTTACAGACTGTAACCTAAACTTCTGGGGCATTGAAGGTTCTTATCATCTGGCTTATTATCTAAGGTCCTCCAGGCCTCATTTCTCCTCCACTATCACTTTTGCACCATCCACTCTAACCAAATCAGACCTCTGCCAGCATACAACATACTTGCACTTTTTTTTTCCTGTGGCTCCAGCTCTCGACCCTGCCTGGAATGCCTTGCCTACCTCTTCTCAACCTGGCAAGGTGGAGAAGACACCCTCTCTAACCTTATTCTTGCAGAATTGATTTGCCATGCCAGGTAGATGGTGCACTTCTCGATTGTGAGGACTGCCTTGCTTATCTTTGTATTCAACAGATTTTTTTTCCAAGGGCCAGCTATGTGCCATCCTGTTAAGTGTTGAGAGTACAGTAGTGAACAACGCAGCTAAGGCAACTCTTACAGATCTTACAGTCCAGTGGGCAAGCGCATAATTGCAAGAGATGCTAAGTGCAATGAAGAAAATGGATTGCTCTGTTAAGGAATAGGAAGAGAGAGGTGATCAATTCAAATCGGAAGGAGCTGCCATATATGAAGCAGGGCATATGCAGTTCTGGCAGAGGGAAAAGTATGTTCAGAGGCTGACGGGACTGCTGTTCAACAGCGTGGCCTGGTGGAGGATATAGAAGGCTGGCGTGGCTGGAGCTAGGGAGTGATTCACAGACAGTGATGAGATGAGGCTGGTGAGATCATGCAGGACCTTGGGAACCAAGGTGAGGAGTTAAGATTTTACTTTAAATGCTTTAGGTGGTAATCACAATTTTAAACAAGTGATATGATCCCTCCATAAAGGTCTGTGGAAATAAATTGAGTTGAATATCATTGAATTTTATCTACATAAAAGTGTCCAGTGTATTGCAGCTTTTTGTCTTGCACCATACAGCCCAATTTTGTCAAGAGTCTAGTCTAGTGATAAACTCTGAAGTTTTTGGTATATATTTGCTGAACTGGATTGGGTTGGATTGTACACTGGAGTCATGTAGCATCAGTTGCCTAGTTTGAATTAAGATGATCTGATACCTTCTCCATTTCAGAGTGCTTTATTCTGAAATGGAGTGAATAAGTGCCACATTGTGCATCAGAATGACCTGTGGCATTTTTGAACATATACATGCCTGAGGTATAGACCACAGTTTAAACCAACTGGATCAGAATCTCCAGAACAGTAGTTTTCAACCTTGATGTGTATTGAACTCGTCTTTTGTGCCTATTCCAGATTCTTTTATGTTGTTTAGTTCCTAGAGCAGTGGAGGGAGAGGAATCAAGAAGAGGGTATGGAAACTGAATGCACAAAACTGGAGGAATTCCTATGTTTACAAAAGTTAGTTTGGGCATCTCCTGAGCTTGGCAGAAAGGGATGAGGATAGTGTTTCTATAAAATCTGAAAATCAAACAAAGGCAATTTTGTTTACTATAGATTGGTTTTTAACACATCCTACTCATGGCCTTGACAAACCTGATGTGATTTAAGATTCTGTTGATTAGTTATTGCCCAAGTGAGATCTTTGAATATTTACTTTCTATTATTAAGATAACTTGTCATTTCTCTTCGGAAAGTATTGAGTCCTAATCTTAGGTTCATTCTTTTTACAAATTAATTATGTAGGGTAGAATTTACAGGATTGCAATACTGTTGTGTTAGAAATCTCTGTATAGTAAGAAAGTTATTTGCTCCTAACATTCCATGTTTTGGGGCAACTGATAACTTGTATCAGAATAGTTAGGATTCAGGCACCCTCCATAGATAGACTCTCCAGTAGTTACTTTAATGAAAAAGTGGTTTTGGCAGTAATACTTTTTTCCTTTAAGTAAAAAATTTTATAAAACAAAAACAAATACAAGTTCTGTGTATTTAGTAGCATAGATCTTACAGATTTTGGGGGAAAAAAACCAAGTCCCTTTGTGTATCACTGAATAACTTTCTTCCTATATGTAGAAATGATTATTATCCCAATAATAAGCATAGGAAGGCTTCTTGACTTGAGATTAACTCCAGTGGTATATACGGTTTATAGATATTTTTGTGAAAAATTACAACTGTAGATGTTTCAGGATTTGTGAACTCAGTTTCGCTACTCACAAGGTAATTATACTACTTAACATGTTAAACAGGTTTTAGAAAATAGTTTTGTAATTATAAGGGTAATAAGTGAAAAATAAGAGAAACAAAAGACATAAACCAAAACAATAAATATTTTAATCTTTATTTTAAAATTGTTTTCTTACTTTCTTTTATACTACTGGTGAATCTGGTTACTGCCAGCTGTTGCTATGTCAGTCGAAGACTTAGCCAGCTATCAAGTCATGATCCGCTATGGAGAAGACATTGCAAGAAATACTGGCTGATATCTGAGTGAGTATTTGGGGAATATGGATTTCTGAAAACTGGCCCTTGGTTTGTTCCATAACACTAGTCTGTCCTGATTCTTCTCTCTAACCCTTGTCTCTTTATCTCCTTTGGTGGGTCTTCTCATGCCTCCTAGTAAATGTTGGTATTCGCCAAGGTTCTGTCCTTAGCCCACTGCTCCTCTCCCTCTCTGAAGTCTACTGCATGCATTGTTGCCATTTATAGTGACTATTTGCATGCTCCTAACTCCCACACCTGAGTCTCCCTCTCTGACTTCCGCACTGAGCTCTAGAATTGTTTGCACAACTGTCTGCTGGACCTTCTATTGGCTGTCCCACACTTATTAACTGGATTCAGTAAATGTTAGCAAATTTGACAGAATCAAAGTACAGATGACAGAAAGTGGGAGTTGTGAAAGGTGAAAGCAGTGAGTAGGAATGCTAATATCTTTTCTTAGATTTGAGTGGAGTCAGGTAGTGACTAAAGTTGGTAAAGGAAGAAGCAGAGGTTTAAGCATATTATTTAAAGCTGTAGGCTTTAGACAGAACTGAAAAATAATAACAGAGCTATCAGACATTGGGAGGAAAAAGAACAGGATAAGGGGAATTTTAAGTTTTGCTATATCTTCCCGTGTTTCCCTTTGGGGTCTCAGTAGGTACATGTGAAGTTGATAAATCAAGAACTAGAGGGATAAACATTTAGAACTATAGACGTAACTTCTAGAAATACCTAAGATTTCCTTTGAGGAGTTGGGCTTAAAACAAGAGAATAGTTTTTCATCATAAGTTCTTTGGTACTTTTTTATTTTAATAATATATGTGTATATTATTTAGATTAATAAAAAGATGCTCCCCTATCCTCTCCCACCCACCGCCCCCCCGACGTACAAACCCACCTTGAATTGTTCTTTTCCCCATTCCTAAACCTATTCTTCAGCATTCCCAGTCTTCATAGCAGCATCATACACTCAGATCCAAATCAGAATTAGGAATCATCCTAGGTGTGTCTCTCTTACCACTTCTCTCCCTCCTTCTACATTCATCACAAAGGCTTTCTAAGCCTTTCTGATTTTAGCTTTTGTATGTTTTTCACATCTTCATTTCATCTAGCTATCATAGTTTTAGTGGTAGTTTAGTTTACCATCTCTTCCTAGTATTTCTAGAAAACCCTCCTAATCTGCCCCTAGCAATCACAGTTCTGCTGTTGGTGGAGTTGTTGATTGAGACAGTGTCTTGCTCTGTCATCCAGGCTATAATGCAGTGATAGAATCACGACTCGCTGCAGCCTCAATTTCCTGGGCTCATGTGATCCTCCCACCTCAGCCTCCCAAGTAGCTGGGACTACAGACACATGCCACCATGCCTGGATAATTTTAAAATTTTATTATTTTTAGAAATGGGTTCTCACTGTGTTTTCCAGGCTGGTCATGAACTCCTGGCCTCAAGCAACCCTTCCACCTCCACTTCCCAAAGTGCTGGGATTACAGGCATGAGCCACTGTACCTGGCCCAGTTCTGCTCTTTTAACTCTCCTGTTAAAACCCATCAGTGACTCTCCATTCCCTATAGGATGAATTGCAAGCTCCTTAGTATGTTACCTTAAGGCCTTCTGTGGCTACCTTACCCTCTATCACTTCTGATCCTTAATTTTATACTTCATTCTTTCTTGCTGGTTAGACTCCACCTTTTTTGAAGGCAAAAAAAAATGTGCCTTTTTTTTAAATATATCTTCAGTGGCTAAGTGGATACTCAATAAATGCTTGGGGAATTATACCAAATAGAAATGTTGAATCATATAATTACTTTTATGTTCTATGATTCTCAACTAATTCAATGTAGATATGTGTTAGATTAATATTATTATCTTATGACAAGATTCTAATTATTCTCTAAAACAGAATACATGATGCCTTTAAAAGTTTACAATTGGTATATTTTTAAGAGTAAGTTGAAATTTATACCTTATTACTATGTTATATTTTATTAAAGATTAGAAAACTGATAAAAATAAGTAGAAAGAAAATTAGTGACTAACAGTTCCACCATGCCAGCAGTAACTTTTGTTAAAGTTTTTGATGTATATATCACTTTTTGCTATTTGATCCTCATTTGTGGCTAAAATATAATAAATGAAAAGAAAGGGAAAAGTAAAAATTCCTATATGTTGTAAGTATCTAAAATATCAGCTAATATTATTTTAAAAGATTTAAAATCTCATGTTTTTCATCTATTTAGGGAAGAGAAAACACAGAAGAATCAGTGTTGGAAATCTCTCTTCATAGATACTTACTCTGATGTAGGAAGATACATTGACCATTATGCTGCTATTAAAAAGGCCTGGGATGATCTCAAGAAATATTTGGAGCCCAGGTGTCCTCGGATGGTTTTATCTCTGAAAGGTACTGGGAATGCAGGATCTCTTTCTCTGTTTTCATTGCTGTTAGTATAAATAGGTTAGTTTATATAACTTTGAATCTCTGTCATCTACGCAACTGTGTTAATCTAACATTTTCTGTGATTTACTGTTCATATTTGGCCATGGAAGTAGGACCTTCACTCTAGTGCTTACTCTGTTTTTTCTCAGCCTTGGGATCCACATGGTTATTTCTCAGAAGGGAAAGCTGAACTTTTATCCTTATATTTATTTTCTATTAAGAAAGTAGTAATGCTAAGGTTGTGTGAAAATAACTATGGTGATTTCTTTTAAAATACTTTTTTTTTTTTTGAGACAGAGTCTTTCTCTGTCACCCAGGCTGGAGTGCAGTGGTCCAGTCTTGGCTCACTGCAACCTTCACCGAGTGTAAGCTATTCTCCTGCCTCAGCCTCCTGAGTAGCTGGGACTACAGGTGTGCACCATCATGCCCAGCTAATTTTTGTGTTTTTAGTAGAGACGGGGTTTCACCATATTGGTCAGGCTGGTCTTGAATTCCTGACCTCGTGATCCATCCACCTCAGCCTCCCAAAGTGCTAGGATTACAGGCGTGAACCACCGTGCCCAGCCAAAAGATTTTTTTTAATTGTGAAATTTTGCCTATTGTATCAACACTCTCCTATTTTCACTACAAGTAAATGTTTGATAGCCTAATATTTAGAAAGACCCTTGGTCTTTACCTGTGTAAGAGCAGCCTAGTAGAGTAAGGAAAACTTTTATCTTATTTTGACACTAAATAGTAGAACTAAGATTTGAACTGAGGTCTGTGTGACTCCAGAATATGCTCTGTTACACTTTTGTTGTCCAATTTTGGCAAGAAATCGTAAGCTATTCCATTAATTTGATTTAATTAATCCTCATGAAAATACACAGACTGTAGATATATTGCTACTTCCCTGCTTTACCATCCAAGTTGTTTTTCAGATTTCTGCACTGAAAGGCATTGTATAGATGTTTGGTTTTGCTGAGCTAAAATTGGAATCAGTTCTTCTCAAATATTTTCCTTCCTTTAGAACTAAAGACTCTTTTGAAAGAGTATTCCTTTTGCATTTTATGTTTCCTCTCTAATTTCCTATGCAAATATTACTTTCATACAAATCATGGTTGCATGACCAAGTGTTTAAAACTGAATTGCTAGAAGGTGGAAGAAAGAATGATTTGGCAGAGAGAATAGAGCTTTGAAGGAAAGTACCCTTGATTAATATTTTGAATAGCTTCTTAGGAGAAAATAATAATACTATTTACTTGGTATGTAGGGTTAATATTTCAAGAGGAAAATAAATCTGAATATAGGTATTTGGTGATGATAAGGTAAAGGCTTACACTTACAGTAGCTGTTATTAATTAAACACAAAGCTAGGCACTGGCCAAGTATTTCTTCAGTATTACTCCATTTAATTGCAAAAGTCCTATGGGATAAATAATTACTATTCTCATTTTATAGGTGGATTGTCTAAGGCATAAAAAAAAAGTTGTTTAACCATCACAAAGGAAAAGGCAAAACTAGGATTTGGATATAGAGCTGACTCCAGAGCTATGGTCTTAACATTGACTGAAGGGAGACAGGACCTATCCTGTTATGTTTAGGGTGTCTTAGAATGTCTATTGGACTAGAAGAGCTAGTCCAAATACTAGGATATTTGGAATATGATATGGTATATGGTTCTGCTCTTAGGCCCAGAGCTATCAAGAAGTTAAAACTAAGGATATGTAATTGCTGCTGCTGCTTCTTGTTTTTCTTTTTCTTTCTTTCTTTTCTTTTTTTTTTTTGTTGCCTTCAATTTAGCATTTCCAG
>CAUYQU010031547.1:0-92563 GCA_963574635.1 Cheracebus regulus
CAACCACCCACCATCCCGCTACCAACCACGCATCTTACCCCTACCAACCATCCACCGTCTCCCCACCAACCGCCCACCTTACCCCTACCAACCACCCACCATCCCCCCACCAACCACCCAGCATCTCCCCACCAACTACCCACCTTACCCCTACCAACCACCCACCAACCTCCCACCAACCACCCACCATCCCCCAACAACCACCCACCATCTCCCTACCAACTACCCACCTTACCCCTACACCCACCAACCTCCCACCAACCTCCCACCAGCCCACCAACCACCCATCTCATCATCCTTCCATTAACCACCCACCATCCCCCCATTATCCCCCACCATCCCCCCACCATCCACATACCATCTCCTCACCATCCATGTACCATCACCACACCATCCCCCCACTGTCCTCTGTGTACCATCCTACCTGCCATCAGTGTGCCCCCATATGCTTCTCCCCATCATCAATCACATCATCCCCATCACATCTGACATGGAAGACACCCTTGGGTGGCACAAGCCCCTTCCTCACTCATACCTGCCAGCCAAGTGTGCCATGAGCAAGGCTGAGGCCACATACCTGCTAATGGACTGCTTTGTACCTGGCATCCCCTGGTCCATGACCTCTTATGAGCACACCATCCTTGCTATAACACACCAGCCTGCAGGGCTCTTCCGAGGACACATTTCTCTCTGGAGGAAGCACACCAGGCAGGAGGAGGGACTGTTCTGCTGGGATCAGTAGACCTGTAGTGCATCTTAACCCCATGCCTGCTCTCTTCCCTTTTCTCTCTGTTTTTGGTTTGATCCAAGGACAGGATCAACTTTACCAAAGAGGAGCCTCATCCTCCCCCAGACTCCCAACCAGGATGGTGCTTTAGCTGGACTGGTGGGAACAGTCCAGGGTGCTGTGTTTGCCCACCCTCATGCCGGCTCCAGCCTCTGCCATGTGTCACAGGGACAACTGTCCCAGATGTCGGAGGCAGGGGTGACAGCCTCTCAGACCAGCTAAGAACAGAGCTGGGAGAGCAAAGCTACCCGTTTCCTCCTGAGCCCAGGCTGGGATCTACACAAATCTGCTGTGGATGTGAACCTTGAGGTTGATCTCCGAGGATGTAAACCTCTGAGATCCTGCTCTGCAGGGCAGGGTCTTGGTGGAAAAGGATCCCTTTCTGCTGAGCATCTGAGTGAGAGATGCCGGCCGGGGGCACTGTCTGCAGCCGGATCCTCCTCCTCCCGAGGAGCTCAGCCCTGCAGAACCATCCTAGCCTGGCTCATCCTCATGTCTCTCACTTGTGGACGCAGCAGGGCTAAAGGCCGGACATGACATTCTCAGGATGCCCACCGCCCACATACCCCCCAGGGGCTCAGGACGGTGCCTTCCTGCGGACTTCAGATTTCCAAAATCCCTGCTATCTGCCACCACAGATTTTCACAGAAGCCTCTGGCAAGGAAACCTTCTGATGCCTCTCTCAAAGCTCCCACCACTTGACACACCTGTACTGTGCTTACCCCACCCCAACTCACTGTTACACAGCAGCCCCTCATTCTATAATCAACTCCCAAACAAAAAACATGCTAGCAGCCGTTGTAAGCATCCCCCGTGTGATTTATTGCCATCATCACAATATTTTGTTAGGAGCTGTAATCCTCCAGACATAAATCAAGTCATTAGAAGGAATGACGTTTAATCCTGCAGAAGATGCCGTGGTGGGCTGAGCAGCAGTGAATCACCGCTCACCCTACTAGTGAATCATTCATTCTAGAAAGAACAGCACTCCACACACCTACCTGGCCCACTCCTCATCCCCACCACACACAGGCGTGAAAGACGGCACAAGCCAGGCTGCTTTGTTTGCTGGATTAGCACATTTCACAACCGCAAAGAGGTGCCCAGCACACACACCCGGTGCTCCAGACTGAAGCCTTAATGCCTCCAGAAATGCACGCAGCCTGGAGGGGCTGCCTCTGTGCCTGTGGTGGGCTGTCTTCGTCCTGAGAGCAGCTGTGCTGGTTGGACTTCAAAGGAAGCAGGGAAACAGCTCAGATGTCTTCTTTAGCTCTCCTTTCACAGTGACCCCAGCCACCCTACGAGCAGCCGTTACGTGGGAGCACATTCCGTTTGCAAAGCCGGCGGGTCTAATTGCAGGAGCTTTGGTGGAGATGTGCGGGCAGAGGCTAAGCAGAGACTACGAGGCCTTGAGAGGGGAATTTGAGGACCTGAGGCACTGTCTTCCAGGAACCCAGGAAGCTCCTCCACCCCCACCCAGGCAAATACTGGCTTCGAGTTCCCTATAAATGGCGCCTCTCATGGAGCGAGGAGACACCCCGAAAATGCTGGAGAGCAAAGAACAGGAAGGGGGCTGGGTCTTGGCTGAGGGATTGCCTTAGAAGACTTCATGTTACTGAATAATGTGAATACTATGATGATGGCAAATTCTAAGTATGCGTGAAGATGGTGAACATTCCAGCTATTTCCAGTGTTTGCATCTACTTAATATTCTTGTGCTCAGAGCTAACGGGGCTGGCATTAGGCGGCGATGTGGGCCTGTTTCAAGGATGCTGGAAATCGTGGGGCGGGGCTGTGTGGTGTGTGTCGGGCTGCCTCCAAAACTGAGGCGTGTGTCCCAGATCTGGCTAATGGACGGTTTCACCCAAGCTCTGTCCTGTTCCAGCTGAGAGCTGCTACCTGCAGGCACCACCCGAGTCTGTCTCTGGTTCACCAGAAGCCAGGGTCGGGTCTTCTTTCCCAGGGGCTTCTCCATTCCTGACCTCCCTGTCTGGGGGTCCTGGCAGCATGCTACCGGGGGAGCTCCCCCTCCAGACATTTCCCTCACCCTCACTCCTCATACCCCTGACTCACCCAACCCTCCAGCCCTCTGGCTTGGTGGTTCTGCAAAATCCAATCTCCCCTTTTCCTACTCCTGCTCAACCTGCCTGAGTTCAGATGTCCCCACTCCTCACCTCCATCATAAGGTAAGAATCCAAATTTGTTTTCCCACTTCCTTTTGGGCCTCAATCTTCTCCACATTCCCCAGTCACTTCCAGAGTGACTTCCCAACATCCAGCCCTCGGGGGTCTCTCCACCCTCCCCGCTTTCCCCCACCCTGCAGTCAGCACTCCAGGGCTTTGGAGACTATGCAGGTGCTGAGGTGCAAAGGGCCTGTGGTGTAGGTATGGGTGTAGTATGGGGGTGTGGAGCCAGCCCTGCCCAGCATGGCTGTGAGGCGGCAGTGGAGGGCAGGCTGCCTGTGCTCCCTTGATGGCCTGGGGCCTCCCTGGCCAGCCCACATGGCCCTGTGGGGGCTGCTGCTGCTACAGGGTGCTGGACTGGGCAAAGCAAGAACTGGCCATTCAGGACGGGCGCAGTGGCTCATGCCTGTAATTCATGCACTTTGAGAGGCCAAGGCGGGTGGATTGCTGGAGCCCAGGAGTTCAAGACCAGTCTGGGCAACATGGTGAAGCCCCATCTCTACTGAAAACACAAAAATTAATCAGGTGAGGTGGTATACACCTGTAATCCCAGCTACTCAGGAGGCTGAGGTATGAGAATCGCTTGAACCTGGGAGGTGGAGGTTGCAGTGAGCCGAGACCGGGACACTGCACTCCAGCCTGGGCAACAGAATAAGACTCAGTCTCAAAAAAAAAAAAGAGAGCTGGCCATTCAGAAGGGAGCAGAAAGGGGCTCTTGGACAGATATCCAGGGGAGGTGATGTCCCCACAGCCAGCCACTGTCAAGCCCAAGATTGGCATCCATACTCGAGTTTGGTGTCTTTTTCTAAGACATAGGATCTCACTGTGTTGCCCAGGCTCAGCATAGGAGCTCGAACTCCTGGGTTCAAGCAGTCCTCCTGCCCCAGCCTCCTGAGTAGCTGGGATTCCATGTGTGCACCACCATGCCAGTATTATGTTCAACTCAGATCTCTCAAAGAAGCCAGCATAATCCTCAGGCCAGAGCCTTCCAGAGCTGCTTTTGCCCCAGCCCTTGGCTGGGCCTGACTCCAGGTTCAAGGCCCTGCTCTGGGAGATTGACCCCGGCTCTCAAATGTAAACTGTAGCTCCCCAGACCCTCGGCAGGGAAGAGCCAGACTCACTCCTGGAGCCTCCGAGTGTTCCAGGCAGTCCCTGGTCTTGCCTTTGTAATCTGTGAATCGCCAGAGTGTTCTGTTCTTGGGGGGTGCACAGAGGATGACCCCTCAGCTGCAGCTGCCTCTCAGTGTTCTAAGATGCCAGAGAGAAGACACTGGAGATGTTGGGGGTGGGGGGCGGGGGCCTGGAACTGTCGCTGCCCATTCACTGTGCTTGAGTTGGGGCTGCTGCCCAGACTCTGGGACCCCTGTGAGTACAGTCAGTGACCATGTGTGCACAGCCATCTGGGAGCTTTTCCAAGGATCAGAGCACCCATCCCTGAGCCCCTGGGCAGCCCTTTTCAGTCCGGAGCCCCACTCTCCCCAGGGGATCTGGAGTGCCCCCCTCAGGCCAGAGCAGCCTGCAGCGGAGGGCACTTCAAAGAAGCTTCGCTTAAGACAGATTCACTTTTGTGGCTCTTTAGGGTATCACAGCAACAGCTGTGACAGGCCTGACAGCTCCAGGCCAGCTCAGTAATTGACGTGGCCGCCAGAACAGTGCATCCCAAGGCCGGCTGGAGCTGGACCGATCATTATCTTGCAGTTGGGCCACCGTGGTAATGAGGCTGCCCCACTGGCTGCCTGACTCCATTCCAGGTAAGAAGGATGTACTGCCCATGTCTGTCCTGCAGGGCCTGTCTCAGGGCTAGGCCAGTGGGTAGGGGGCGCTTTTCCTGCAAACAGGCATGTGTTCCTGCATTCTTGCACTGCTATAAATAAATACCTGAGACTGGGCAATTTATAAAGAAAAGAGGTTTTGTTGGCTCACGGCTCTGCAGCCTGGATGGGAAGTGTGGCCCTGGCATCCACTCGGTTTCTGGGTGGCGGGGGGCAGAGGGCAGGTCTCAGAGAGCTTTTACTCATGGCGGCAGGCAAGCAGGAGTGTGTATGTCACCTGGTGAAAGCAGGAACAAAGAGTGAGAGTTGGGGGCAGGTGGTGCCACGCTTTACAACAACCAGATCTCAGAATTTATTCACTAGCACAAGGTCGGTACCAACCCGTGAAGGATGCCCCCATAACCCAAGCACCTCCCACCAGGCCCCACCTCCAACACTGGGATCACATTTCAACATGAGATTTGGGCAGGTGCAAATGTCCAGACTACATCAAGACAGCCCCTCTGTGGGGTCACCCCAGACTCGGGCTCCAGCCTGACTCACTAGCTTCTATTTGCCGGTAACCCCACAGTGGGATTTCACCATTATTTAGACCAAATGAGGTGCCTTCCTGCAGAGCTGGCTGGGGAGTGGTCACCATGTACCCTGTCAGCCAGGCAAGAGAAGGCAGGTGGGTCTATCCCATCTGACCCACCAGACGTGGTGCTGTGAGCTCACTGAAGCCTCTGACGCCTGAGCTCAGCTGACCCTCCCACCTCAGTCTTCTGAGTAGCTGGAACTACAGGTGCCCATCACTGTGCCCAGCTAATTTTTTTCATTTTAAGAGATGGGGTCTCACTGTGTTGCCCAGGCTGGTCTCAAACTCTTGGCCTCAAGTAATCCTTCCGCCTTGGCCTCCCAAGCACTGGGATTACAGGTGTGAGCCACTGCACCTGGCCCTGCCTTTTCTTGACACCCTTCAGTCTCTAGACCCATCCCTTCATCCCAGGAGCCTTGCTGTCATGGTGCAAGGTCACCAAGCTCTGCCAGAAATGTCCTCATTACCCGCAGGTGCCAATTTATTGTCATGATCTTCAGGAGATGTCATCTGCAACCCTGACTGAGTGGCTAACACGTCGCCTGTCCCACATTGCCTGCAATGCCCTCCAAGGCGGCCATCACACATGGAGTTGCCGGCCAGTGCCTCACCTCCTTGCTAGACTGGAAGCTTTGTGAGGGCAGGGGCCACACTGTCCCATTCCCAGTTAAGACACTGTCATCAGCACTAAGATGCTGCTGGCGCATACAGGTGCTCCGTCGGTGTGGAGTGAACGGACTCATGGTGGCAGGTGCGGGACTGTTCCGTGTGGTGTGCTGCAGGGTGGAGGCCGGCCAGTTGGTCTTGCTGTCAACATCCCACATGGGAAGGAGAGACAGGGCCAGCCAGAGGGCAACATGAGGTTGCGGGCTAGTGTCACGTAATTCGTTCTTTCTCATTTGCAGCAACATCCACTAGCTCTGGCTTGTTCTTCCAGGCCCACGTGTTGAAGGAAGACATGCGGCCAGGCGCGGTGGCTCACGCCTGTAATCCCAGCACTTCAGGAAGCCAACACAGGAGGGTCACTTGAGGCCAGGAGTTGCTGGGCAACAGTGAGAACTTGCTTCTATGAATTTTTTTTTTTTTTGAGACAGAATCTCACTCTGTCACCAGGCTGGAGTACAGTGGCATAGTCTTGGCTCACTGTAACCTCTACCTCCGAGGCTCAAGCGATTCTCATGCCTCAGCCTCCTGAGTAGCTGGGATTACCACCACACTGGCTAATTTTTATATTTACCACCACACTGGCTAATTTTTATATTTACTGTGGTAGCCATCTGCCACCACACTGGCTAATTTTTATATTTACTCAGTAGAGACGGGTTTTGTCATGTTGGCCAGGCTGGTCTTGAACACCTGACCTCAGGTGATCCACCCACCTCAACCTCCCAAGGTGCTGGGGTTACAGGCATAAGCCACTGTGCCTGGCCCAAAATATATATTTATGTTTAAATTAGCTGGGCTTGGTGGTGCACACCTGTAGTCCCAGCTATTTGGGAGGCTGAAGTGGGAGGATCACTTGAGCCCAGGAGTTCAAGGTTATAGTGAGCCATGATCATGCCACTGCACTCCAGCCTGGGCAACAGAGTGAGATCTGGTCTCAGAAAGGAAGGAAGAAGGGGAGGGAGACAGGGAAAGAATACATAAAGGAAGGGAAAGCCTGACCTGTTATAAGCCATGTGCCGTGGACTCCTAGAAACCACACAGAGATGTGCACACACACACACTCCCCACCCAGGGCACACTACATTGCACACATGGGAAGCATGCTCCTGTGTAGCACAAACATGTGCTGTGGTGTGTTTCCTCGCCGTGCCTGGTGTAACAGATCATAGGACATGCACTCCTGATCTTACACAACATGCACACGTGTGAGGGGTAGTGCGGTGGGTGGCACGGGTGTGCTGGGGTCACACGCACCCTGAACACTGTAGGTGTTACTGCAGGCTCCGACTGAGGAGCGCTGTGAAGCAGGAGCTGAGGACCCCTCCCTGTAGACAGGCAGGGCACCAGCTCAAGGGCAGGTGGGTGGATGAGGCATAGGCAGGACAGCTATTGGGTTCGCAGTCTGGCTAACTGGCTGACTGGCTGGCTGACTGACAGGCAGCTCTGACGCTCGACTCTCTGGCAGTTCCGAGGGAATTCGTGGCCAAGGCTGAGCTGACAGGAACCACCCAGTTGAATCCTGGATCCTAATCACAAAGGCGAAGGAACAGAATCACTAAACAAAACAAGTGCGGTCAGAGCCGTCAGGCACTCATCTGCCCAAGACAGGAAGATGCTGGCTCCCCTCCTCTGCAGATGTTCCCCAGCGTCGCTGCACTGGGTGCAGGAGCTGGGCTGCGGGAAATTCAGCCGCTGCAAAGGAAACCAGGTGATCGGCATGTCAGGAGCAGCTGCTTCCAAACAGTGAGCTGTGCCTCTGCCCGGCACCGTGGCCTGCCTCGTGCACATTTGTGGATTTGCAAGAGGCATAAGTGACAGGTTCAGCAAGGTCAGGGACTTGTCCAAGGTCATACAGCAGTGGGTGTGTGCTCTGTTTTCTCCTTTTTTTTTTTTTTTTTGAGATGGGAGCCTTGCCCTGTGGCCCAGGCTGGAGTGCAGTGGCATGATCTCAGCTCACTGCAACCTCCAACCTCTCTACCTCCCAGGTTCAGCGATTCTCCTGCCTCAGCCTCCTGAGTACCTGGGATTACAGGCACCCACCACCATGCCCAGCTGATTATTGTATTTTTAGTAGAGACAGCGTTTCACCATGTTGGCCAGGCTCCTGACCTCAGGTGATCCGCCTGCCTCAGCCTCCCAAAGTGCTGGAATTATTGGTGTGAGCCACCATGCCTGGCCTGTTTTCTCATTTTTGATGTGCTGAGCCTGCATTAAAAACTGCGACTCCACATGGACCTTCCAGGGTGGTCTTCCATGTGCTCCACAGAGGGAGGGAGTAAGACCTTGCTCTGGTCTGAGCCGAAGGTCACTGTGACTGAGTTTGGTTATCTCAGAGCCTAGGGGAAGAAGCACCCACCCAGAGGCCAAAGCTGGAGGACAGAGGCTGGCACGTGGCCAGTCCAACGCAGCCCCCTGGCGTGTCTGGCCCGACTCCCACCTCCCCTCCAGGTCCACACTTTGACCACAGAGCTGCTGTCAGGGCCCGGGAGCAGCCGGCACGTGTGCCCAGGGCAGCCCTGCCACCTGGAACCCCACGTACCTGTCCCGGGTCCTAGGATAGCAGGTGGCCGTGACTGTGACAGAGGCTGGTGTCCAGGCTGTGCCCTGGGGATCCAGCAGAGAATGTAAAAAGTTGGATTTTCTCATGAACACAGGTGAGAATGGAAGGCCCTTGGGTGAGGCTTTTTCCCGGGGAATTCTGTGCCTGGGAGTCCAGGCTGCCTGCGCATTGCTGCGGGTGTTGAAATTTGCATATGAATAGCCTGCCGCAGATGGAGGACGCAGTTCACAATGAGGCAGGCAGAGGCCCACAGGGAGGACAGTGTGCCCCTCAGCCCTGGGCCAGCGGAGACCTCACAAGGGCAGAGCCTGAGCCGGTGAGAGAGAAGCCAGAGAAGGTGTGACCTAGTCCCAAAGCAGACCCCAGCCTGGCGTACTGTGAATGGCCAAAGGAGGTGGGGGGCACCGGGCTTCACTGCTATCCAGCCAGGGCTATGGGTGGACAGACTCCTCCAGTGGGATTGCCCCCATCCAGCCAGCCAGGGGGCATGGATATGCAGGCCCTTCCCAGCTGGGAGGCTCCAGCCAGAACCCCGGCCCAGCTTCTGGGAAGCTCCATACCCCGCCTCATGTCCAAGGCAGCTCTCAGTCCAGGAGGTACCAGCTTTTCCACAGGCATTTATGGGCATTGTGCCAGAATGACACAGATGAACAAGACATGGGCCCAGCCCCAAGAACATCGAGGGTAACGCAACCCTTTGCTACTGATCAGCGTACGACCAAAACCAGCAGACAAGCTAAATCTTCACTTCCTTCAGGCTATCCTGCCCTGTCTTCAGAACACCCAGCCTAGCATGGTGGCTCCTGGCTATAACCCCACCACTTTTTGAGGCGGAAGCAGGAGGAGCATTGGAGCGCAGGAGTTCAGCACTTCAGTGAGCCAGGATTACGCCACTGCACTCCAGCCTGGATGACTGAGCAAGACCTTGTCTCTTAAAAAAAACAAAACACTCTTAAAGCCCCCATGAGATCACATTAGTCCCTGTCTATACTGGGTCAAATTGGGTGCCTGCCCCACCCTCAAAAAATGCTTAAGTCCCAACTCCCTGTGCTTGTAAACTGACCTTATAGGGTCTTTGCACATGTAATCAAGTTGAGGGCACTAGAGTGGGCCCTATTTTTTTAAATTTTTTATTTCCATAGGTTATTGGGGAACAGGTGGTGTTTGGTTTCATGAGTAGGTTCCCTAGTGGTGATTGGTGAGATTTTTGGTGCATGTATCACCAGAGCAGTGTACACTGCAAACAATTTGTAGTCTTTTATCCCTCATCCCCCTCCCAGCCTTTCCCCCAGAGTCCCCAAAATCCATTGTACCCTTCCAATGCCTTTGCAGCCTCATAGCTCAGCTCCCACTTATGAGTTACTTAGACTACTCCAGTCTCATCTAGGTGGCTGCGAATGCCATTAATTCCTTTTATGCCTGAGTAGTATTCCATCATATATGTATACCATAGTTTCTGTATCTACTCTATTGATGGGCATTTGGGTTGGTTGAGTGGGCCCTATTTTAATATGACTGGTGTCCTTGTAAGAAAAGGAGAAGACGCCAGGTGTGGTGGCTCGTGCCTGTAATCCCAGCACTTTGGGAGGCCATGGTGGGCAGATCACCTGAAGCTGGGAGTTTGAGACCAGCCTGACCCACATGGAGAAACTCCATCTCTACTAAAAATACAAAAAGCTTGCCAGGTGTAGTAGCACATGCCTATAATTCCAGCTACTCAGGAGGCTGGGGCAGGAGGATTGCTTGAACCCAAGGGGTGGAGGTGGCAGGGAGCCGAGATCACGCCATTGAAGTCCAACCTGGGCAACAGGAACAAAACGCCATCTCAAAAAAAAAAAAAAGACATACATGCACAACAGCTGTGTGAAGACAGAGAAGAGATTGATTTGTTGCAAGCCAGGGGATGCCTGGGGCTGTTGAAAGCTGGAAGAGTTGAGGAAACATCAACCCCTCCTCTCCCACCCAAGAGGCAGTGGAGGGAGCTTGGTCTTGCCGGCTCGTTCATTTTGGACATCTAGCCTTCGGAACTGTGAGAAAACACATTTTTGTCACTTTAAGCCTCCCAGTTTGGGATACTTTGTTACAGCAGCTGCAGGAACAAGTCAAGGCACCTCCCATGATGCCCAGTTATACACGTCACTTTGCCTAGGCCATGGTGCCCCGGGGCTTAGACAAATGCCAGTCTAGATGTTTCTGGGAAGGCATTTTTTTAGATGTGATTTGCTAGAAAATGCATAGCCTTTGAGTAGAGGAGGTGACCTTCCACAATGTGGGTGGGCTTCATCCAACCAGTTGAAGGCCTGAAAAGAGTGAAGTTCCCGGAGGAAAAGGGAGTTTTGGACTGCCTTCCCGTGTAATCTGCAGCACCTGGTCTTCCCTGGGTCTCCAGCCTGCTGGCAGATTTTAGATTGACAGCCCCCAAAATCGCATGAGCCAGTTTCTTAGTCTCTCCCTCCCTTCCCCTCCCTCCTATTCCTTCTCCTCTCCCTCCCTGGTTTCCCCCTCTCCCCTCCTCCCTCTCCCTTCTCTCTCTCCTCTCTCCTCTCTCTCCTCCCTCTCCTCCCTCTCTCCTTTCTCCTCTCTCCTCTTTCCTCCCTGTCTCCTCTCTCCTCTTCTCTTCCTCTTCACTTCTCTTTCTTGACAAAGTCTTGCTCTGTCACCCAGGCTGGAGTGCAGTGGCGCAATCTCAGCTCACTGCAACCTCCGCCTCCCAGGTCCAAGCAATTCTTGTGCCTCAACCTACCAAGTAGCTGGGATTTACAGGAATTTGCCATCATGGCTGACTAATTGTTTTATATTTTTAGTAGAGATGGGGTTTTGGCACGTTGGCCAGGCTGGTGTCCAACTCCTGACTTCAGGTGACCCACCCGCTTCGGCCTCCCAAAGTATTGGGATTACAGGCATGAGCCACCACGCCTGGCCCTAACTTACTAAATTATAAATTTGGTTTATTGATTTTTCTACCTCCTTTTCAAGTGTAAACATTTAAGGCTAACCCTCTGGAACTACTTTAGCTGTATCTAGCAAGTTCTGATAGTATTTTTACTTTAAGTTAGCCCAAGGGTTGTTTTTTTTTCTTTGTTTCTTTCTTTGACTGAAAAATTATTTTAAAATGTGTTTTTCAATTTCCAAGCACCTGGTTTTGGTTTTTTTTCCCTCTAGTTGCGCTAGAAAAAAAATTGGCCGGTCACAGTGGCTCATGCCTATAATCCCAACACTGGGAAGCCAAGGTGGGCGGATCACAAGGTCAGGAGTTCGAGACCAGCCTGACCAACACTGCGAAACCCTGTCTCTACTAAAAATACAAAATTAGCCGGGCATGGTGATGCACGCCTGTAGTTCCAGCCACTCGGGAGGCTGAGGCAGGAGAATTGCTTGAACCCGGGAGGCGGAGGTTGCAGTGAGCTGAGATTGAGCCATTGCACTCCAGCCTGGGTAACAAGAACAAGACTGCATCTCAAAAAAAATCATCTTCTAGCTAAATGGCACCGTGGTCAAAGAACTTGGTCTGTGTGACACCAGTTCTTGCAGTTGGTTGAGAAGTGCTCCATGACACTTCATCCACAGCCAGTAGACAGAGTATGTCACCACCAAGCATGGGTGTAGGATTCTGCATCTATTCATTACCTCTGTCTTATCCTTTTGTTGTGAAAGTATTTTCTCTTACTGTCGTTTTGTTTACTTGATTTATCAACTGCTGGGATATGTGTTAAAATCTGCTGTGGTGATAGACATACCAATTTCTCCACAGAGATTTGTTAATTTTCATTTTATTATTTATTTTGAGACCACGTTTTCAATTTTAGATACAGTTTCATATTCCTGGTGTATTGAACCCATTGGTATTATGAAGTGACCATACTAATATTTATTTATTTATTTATTTTTATTGATTATTATTATTTTTTTTGAGACCAGGTCTCCCTCTGTCACCCAGTCTGGAGTACAGTGGCGTGATCTCAGCTCACTGTAACCTCCACCTCCTGGGCTCAAGTGGTCCTCCCACCTCAGCCTCCGTAGCTGGGACTACAGGCTTGTGCCACCATCTGGCTAAGTTTTGTATTTTTAATAGAGACAGGATTTCCCCATTTTGCCCAGACTGGTCTCAAACTCCTGGGCTCAAGCAGTTCACCAGCCTTGGCCTCCGAAAGTGTTGGGATTACAGGCATGAGCCACCACGCTTGGCCATCCCAGTTTTTTTATTTTTCTGCTTTCTGTGTCTTTATGTGAGGTGGACCTTTTGAAAATTGGCAGATAGCTAGATTTTTTCTTTTTTTGTTTTGGAGACGTAGTTTTGCTCTTCTCACCCAGGCTGGAGTACACTAGTGCCATTGCGGCTCACTGCAATCTCTGCTTTGCAGGCCCAAGCAATTCTCCTGCCTCCGTCTCCCAAGTAGCTGGTATTACAGGCATGCGCCACCACACCCAGCTAACTTTGTATTTTTAGTAAGGACATGGTTTCACCATGTTGGCCAGGCTGGTCTCAAACTCCTCACGTCAGGTCATCCACCCACCTCGGCCCTCCAAAGTGCTGGAATTAGAGGCGTGAGCCACCATGCCCTGCCGATGGCTAGATTTTTAAAAAATCCTTTCTGTCTGTTTCATCCTTTAACATCTATTTGATTTCTGATGCATTTAGATTATATTACATTATTTTGTGCATTCTATTTTTCCATATTTTCTGTTCTTTTAAATTTTTCTTCTGCTTTCTTGCCTTCTCTTAGACTTTTTTTTTTTTTTGAGATGAAGTCTCAGTCTGTCACCCAGGCTGGAGTGCAATGGCGCAATTTCTGCTCACTGCAACCTCTGCCTTCCAGGTTCAAGCGATTCTCCTGCCTCAGCCTCCTGAGTAGCTGGGAGTACAGGTGCCTGACACCATGCACGGCTAATTTTTGATTTTGAGTAGTGATGAGGTTTCACCATGTTGTCCAGACTGGTCTGGAACTTCTGACCTTGTGATCCGCCTGCCTCGGCCTCCCGAAGTGCTGGGATTACAGGTGTGAGCCACCATGCCTGGCACTCTTAGACTTTTAAAAAAATTGTAATTAAGTCTACATCACCTAAAATTTATTAAGTGTACAGTTCAGTGGCATTAAATACAAATTGGAGGCCAGGCATGGTGACTCATGTCTGTAATCCCAGCACTTTGAGAGGCTGAAGTGGGACGATTGCTTGAGCCTGGAGGTCGAGGCTCCAGTGAGGTGTGGTCACGCCACTGCAGTGTAGCCTGGGAAACAGAGCAAGACCCTATCTTTCAAAAAAGGCAGTTTGGCATCACCCGGTGTGTGTGCTGCTCCGCCGTGCATCATTTAACATTGAAACATAAACATCACCATTGTTGTGGACTGAATGTTTGTGTCTCCCAGAATTCCTATATTGAAACTCAAACCTCAAATGTGATGGTATTTGGACATGGGGTCTTTGGGAGGTAGTTAGGTTTAGATGAAATCTGAAGGGTGGGTTTTCCATGATGGGATTAGTGTTCTTATAACAAGAGACACCAGAGAACTTGCTTTCTCCACCACGTAAACTCAAAAGGTAGCCATCTCCAAGCCATTTAGGGGCTGAATCTGCTGACACCTTGATGTTGGTTCTAGCCTTCAGAACTGTGAGAAGTGTCAGTTGAGTAGCACCCTCAGTCTGTACTATTTTGTTATCATAGCCTGAGTAGACTAATATACCCATGTTATGAAAAGCTATGAACATACCTTTAAAGGCCACCTAACATGCTGTCTTATTACCTCATGCATTTTCTGTCTTGGCCTTCTATTTGTTCTCTCCCTCTTGCCTCTGAAAGCAACTGCTTCTTCTCTGCTGAGCTTTCCAAAAGAGTGGCTTATATTCATGATCTCCACCTCTCATTGGTCAGCCCCTACGATCAAGTCCCTGGGATCAGATCTCCATTGGGTCCCTCCCCTCACCCTAACCTCACATGCAGTGGTTCCTGAGGAGCTGCTGTCAGTCTACCTGATCACAGGATCCAGCAGCATCTGAGGGCTCATTCACTGAATTTGTACTATCCCACGAGGCAGGCTTGTCCTTACCCACACTCTTCAGATGAAAACTTAATCAGATTCAAGTGTTTATCTTAGTGGCCTCTCATCGTGTGATTTCCTTCTTGTAGCTCTTAACTGGCAAAAACTCTTCACTGGGAGTTAAACCACGTTGTGGTCCTTGACCCTCATCATTTTGTCCCATCTCTTATGCTGGGCTTTGTATCCTTGTCTCCAAGCAGTATAGTATGACAGAGAAGTTACCTATTATTGCATGCTCCCCTCTTCTTGTCACCTCTGGTATGGGTCTTGTTCAGTGAATGAGATTTGTGAATGTGCCATATCTGTGGGAGGAAGGCAGTTCTCAGAAGAGTTGTCGCCTCCTTGCTTCACCCTGAGGGCCGGGACTTTTCACTAGTTTTTTTGTTGCATTCATAAAGTACATACAAACTTAGAGGTGGGTGTTAAATGCTAGAACCTAAAACTGAGTTCAGCTAGGCTCAAGTGCCCCAGAATTTTTGTCCCACCAAACAATTTGATGAATATCTACAGATTGTTTCCTCAATATGCCTCAATATTATACCCGATTTGGGGAACACAGAGAAGTCAAGGTTGATGTGCATCTGCTGGACATGATCTTAAGTTGTTGAAGTAGGTATTATTAATGAATGAACGTCTATTTTAGCTACAAGAGCCCCTGATCTTCAAGAAGAGACTTCTGATGATCTTCCAGAAGGAGCTGGGCTTCTTTTGGCCCTCCCCCACCCAGGTGCAGTCCATTCTCCCTGCCTGGGTGAGTTTGACTCCTCTGCTATGGAGTAGGCTAGGCTGCTACCTCCTGAGCCCCTTCCACCAGGCAGTCCAGTAGGTGGCGACAGAGAGCACTGAAAGGAAATACTTAGGAAATACTTGTTTTGCTTCTTGGAAGAAAAATAGAAAAAGGCTTGTGGGGTATGTTTGCATTTTAGTCAGATTTTACCATGCAAAAAATATGAGAGATTTCTGCCCTCTTTCTCCCTTCCATTCTTCTCAACCCACTGCCCGCCCTGCCACCCCCATCTCCTTCAATATAAGGTAGATAGATCAGAAGACCAAACAAACGCCATGTCCTCTGTTTCCTGTCACAGTTGATAGCCATACCAGCCACCCAAGCTGGAAACCCAAGAGGCCCCTGCCCTTCACTGCCCACATCCAGGGGAGCCACCAAACCCCACGAATTGTTCCTTTAACTGTTTCTCCCTCTTCTCTCCTTTTTCATTCTTTCTACTACTGTCCTGGTTCAATCCCTCATCTTGCTCTAGGACTCCCTCGATAACTTATGATCTTTTCTCCACCTGTCTATCTTCCACACAATCCCTATCATCAATCTCATTCCTCTGCTTTAAACCCAAGAGTGGCACCCTGTGTTCGAGTGACATCAGGGCCCCTAATGTGGCCCCTGCCTCTCTTTCTGGCCCCTACCATGCTGCTGCTTTTCTCATGCACGTATCCCTCGGCAGTCCAGGACTGCTTGTAGCTCCTCCCAAGTACCATGTTTCTTGCACTCCTGGCGTTTGTCATTGGCTCCCCGGTCCAAGTCCCCTTCTCTTCTTCTTTCCCTCCCCTGTGGCCTTGCCTTGTGTCCTGCTTAATCTTGAAGACTCAGTCAGGTATCTCTTCCCCAAAGAGCCCTTCCTAACCCTCTGACCTCGGTTAGGCCCCACCTCTCCACACCTGTGCTTCCTGCCAAGTCCTCAGCTGTCTCTGATCCCATGTACCTCCTGGCATCAGGGGCTGTGACACTCAGCCTCTGGGCCCACAGACCCTTGTTGTGGGCTTGCTCACTGCCCCAGTTGGTCCTCTGCTACTGAGGATTCTGTGCCAATCCCTGATTCCAGCACATACATGCATGTTGACAGCCCTCCTAGTGCCTGGCTCCCTCCCTGTCTCTTCTGCCACCCATTCCCATGGTCTTAGCCTGGAGTTGGTCATCACCGGAAACCCCTCCCCCCACAGAGCTCTAACTTAGACAGCTCTGCCTATGACAAGGACTTACTGTCTCTCAGCTTGTCATAGGCAAGTGTCCACCACTGACGCCCCAGGGACTCCGTCGGTCTTCCCTCTTCCTGCAAACTGTGCCAGATAGACTTGCTGTAGAATTTACCATCGTAACTGAGCTCCCTTCAGCTCATACCTCCTGGGCTCCTGCTCAGTCTGTTTCTCCCTTCACCCAAACTCTCTTAAGAGTTCCCTCCACACACTGGCCCTCTTCCTCGCCTGCTGCTCCTTGCTTAGCTCGCTCCATGAAGGCTTGCTTTTCCACATGCCGTGAAGTAATCTTCTCAGTCATCGGTGGCTGTCACTCCTCCTCAGCCCTTCCTTGTGTCTCTTCTGGGACCTCATACTCTCCAGGTGGCCACCTACCTCACATCTTGAACCCCCTCTGGGTTTGGGAGAATTCTCACCTCAAGAGTTTGATGGGAGGCCAGGCGACCTCTGATTGTGGTCACTGCAAATGCCAGATGCTGGTTTGTCTAGCTTCCCTTTCAGTCATGGCAGCAGTGGACAAACTGTATCTCAAGGGCCAAATCTGGCCCACTGTCTGTTTTCATAAATGAAGCTTTACCAAGACCCAGTTCCACCCAGTCCTTTGCGCATTGCCCATGACTGCTCTCCTGTACAACAGCAGTAGGCGGGTTGTGACAGATACTGTCTGCCCCACAAGATGGAAAATACTTACTATCTGGCCCTTTACAGAAAGAAATCTCCTGAGTTCTACACGGGTATAGGTATGTACCCTGGCCTCTGCCAGTCAGACTCACATGCTAGGAGGAGCAGGGCCAGGGAGGAGAGCCCTCTCTCCTGGCATTGGGGCTGCAGGAAAGACGAGCTCCTTGGCCGTAGTGGACACAGTGTTAGTGGCCAGTGCTGCCCCCTTGCAGGGTCGCAGAGGCAGTGCTGGCTGCTTGAGCTGGCTTGGCAGAAGGATTTGGAGTATTGTTCCTGGCCAACTGGACTCAAACCTGTTCCTCCAACCCTCTAGGGATTCTCTCATCACCCAGTTAGCCTTTTTCCCCTAGTTTTTAAAATTGCCGTAAAATACACAAAAGATAAAATGTACTACCTTAACCATTTTTAAGTGTACAATTCTGTGGTATTGAGCATGTTTATATTGTTGTGCAACCGTTACCACATTCATCTTCAGTAGTTTTTAATCAGTTCCTGTCTATATAAATCAGCTAGAGTTGGTTTCTGTTGATTGCCACCAATAATCTTGACAGATATGTCTGATCTTCCTTTTCTGCACTGACTCCTCTTTCTCTGTCTCCTCTGCTGATTCTTTCTCCTCATCACAACTCCAAATAGCAGGGAGAAAGTTGTTTACACTTACATCCAGAGTGCCCTCACCCACTTGCCTGGCTCTTCAAACCTCTCCCCTGAACTCCAGACTCAAATATCCAGCTGCCCTTTCAGCCTCTAGAGAGCTAAATACCTCAGTATCAAAAACATGAGATACGGAAGTCAGAATCCGGGATCTCTTGCATTTTCCCTGCCCCGGTGCTCATGCCCTTCAGTGATGGCACCTAGGCCAGTCCCCTGCGTCCCTGCCTAGACTCTGCAGTAGTCTCACGTGGCAGACCCAGATGTCTCTCTCCAGATCCCCTGCGGACACTCCAGTTAGCAGGTAGTGTCCAGCTGTTCCTTCAGCTGGCCTCAGCTGCAAGAGCCTCCTCACCCAAGCTCACGCTGTTTCCATGACAGCACTCTGGTGACTGAGTGAGGTGAGGGTACAAGGCCCCTACAGGGCCATCTTTTTGACTTCTTCCTCCACCTCCTTTTATGGATGTCAGTTCCTGATGAACATCTTACACCCCAAACTGCGACTTCACATCTTGCATCTTCCTGCCCCACTCCCTCTACTTGACATCTTCCCATGGTTAAAATGGGCTTTTTTTCCCCTGTCACCCAGGCTGGAATGCAGTAGCACAATCACGGCTCACTGCAGCCTCAACCTCCCGGGTTCAAGCAGTCCTCCCAAATACCTAACACTACAGGTATGCACTACCACACCTGGCTAATTTTTATATTTTTTGTAGAGACTGGGGTCTCCCTATGTTGCCTAGGCTGGTCTCGAACTCCTAGGCTCAAGCGATCCTCCTGCCTTAACCAAAGTGAAGGATTACAGATATGTGCCACTGTGCCCAGCCTCAGATGGGCTCTTTGAAAAATGTTCATCAGATCAGGTTACTCCCCTGAGAAAAGCCCTCTCAGAATAAAACCCAGAGTCCATTGCTTGGAAGCAGAGCCAGCTTCATGGGCCTATGTAACTGCCCAGGGTTTGGTGGAACCTAGGCTTGGTTTAATACTATCTCAAAATTCTTAATTTTTGAACAAGAGGCCCTGTATTTTCATTTTGCACCAGGCTCCACAAATCGTGTAACTGGGCCTGCCTCGGCAGCCACATGGAACATCATCACTCCCTGCCTATTTGAGCTCATTTTCTACCATTCTCTCCCTTGCTCACTTGGCTTCAGCCCACTGCTCTTGTTCTTCCTGGAACTTGCCAGAATGTTGCTAGAGTCAGAGCCTTGGCCCTTGATGCTCCTCATTGGCTGGACCTTTTTACTTGACCTGCTCCCTCACCACTCACTTCCTTCAGATCTGTGTTCAGATTTCATCTTCTCAGAGAGGCTTTGGCCCCTGTCCATCTCTCTGACCTTACCTCTGACCTCTCCCCCACCACCACTGCACTAAGCTGCCTCAGAACTTTGTAGACATTATGTCTGGTCTTCTGATGTTTCCCCCTTGGAAGAATCCCAGAGTGCCTGAAGAATACTTTCTTTATCCTTGAAGTTGAGTATGTTGACTAGAGTCTGTGTTGCTATTGAGCATTCTTTATCAAATTTTCCTGGGAACATGGTGTATTCTTTCAGGCTGCAGATGTAGTCCTCGCTGTTTCAGGTCAGCTGTCTTATGTATCTTTGACAGCATCTTCTGTTCCATTTGTTGGGTTCTGTACTTCAGGGACACAAATTCCTTATGTTGGATTGTCTTTGTCTCTCTTCCAGTGCTATTAGCTTGGCCCTAATTGCTTTAGCTTTTGTCTTTTTCATCTGCATTCACTTTGTCTAATTTGATTTTCAGCTATGTATATTCTGTTTCTGGCTGTTTTTCAGTGTATTTGTTAGTTTCATAATGATGTGTTTTGGTCTGCAGTTTGTTTCTCTAGGTTGGAAATTTGTCTTTTCATCTTACTGTTTTATCATCCCATCTTTGAACTGTTTTACTGGGAACATGTTCTTGCGAAGTCATGGGGAATTTCTTTCTCTTCCTTGTGTATTCTCTTCTTTGTGGGAGACTTTGCCTTTCTCGTGCCATCTCCGTCCCTGTGCCTGTTTTTTTTTCTTTTGGCTATAATATGTTTGCAGAGTTACCATGTCACTTCTTTTCATCTTGGCTCAAGCTTGGATGGCTCTGCATAGTCGTTCTGTTTGCTTTGAGTCAGTGGAGGAATTCTTGGCTCTCTCTTCCCAGTTTCTTGGCATCGTCTCTCACTGTTTTCCCCTCTGAGCTATCGTGTACAGGCTTGTTATCTTGTATTCGGAATTTGCACGCTGGAGGGAGCTGCAGCCATGTAGTCTTTGGCTCTATCTAGATTCTTCTCTCTGTTCTAAGAACTGGGTTGGATGTCTTATACTAAGGCTCACTGTAGCCACATAAGGTATGTGTATACCATTTCCATAGGGATGGGGGGGCACCTCACTCTCTGGGTGGTTCCATAATCTAAGAGCAGTTGCTTCCCACAGAGCGGGCCTGGCTCACTGGGCACTTTGCCATTTCTCCTGCACCTCCCAGCTGGAGTTTGTGGGCCTAAAGGAAAAAGTGAAGGACTCCCACTTGGTTGCTTCTCTCCAGCTTACTGGCTGCAAATTCCCAGGGTGTTGCCTACTTCCTAGGGTGGTTTCTGGGGAGGGGACAGGAGCCTGACTTTGCTGCTGCATTGTCCTCTGGAGTCTTTTCTGAGACTGCTTTGAATTACACCCCTTTCCTTTGTTTGCTGAGATCTTCCTCTCACACTCCCCTTCCCCGCCTTTCTTTTGTGTCTTATCTTACTAGGATTGGAAGAGGGCAGTTCGGCAGGAGGTCTGCATCTAATTCCCTAACCCATGTGGGAGTGCTCCTGTGGTGTGCTTTGTGACACGACGGTGAGAAATAATCCCTAGAGCAGTGGCTACCAGAAGCAAGCCATCCTCCCCCACCCACTCCTTCTGGCTGTCCTCAGATGCCTATTCTGGGTAAATGTAAATGTCAGGTTCCAAAGAAGATCCAGTCGGGATATTTTTTTTTTTTTGAGACAGAGTCTCACTGTGTCGCCCAGGCTGGAGTGCAGTGGCGTGATCTCAGCTCACTGCAACCTCCGCCTCCCAGGTTCAAGCGATTCTCCTGCCTCAGCCTCCCAAGTAGCTGGTACTGCAGGCGCCCACCACCACTCCTGGGTAATTCTTTTTGTATTTTTAGTAGATTTGGGGTTTCACTATGTTGGCCAGGCTGGTCTTGAACTCCTGACCTCGTGATCTGCATGCCTTGGCCTCCCAGATTGCTAGGATTACAAGCGTTAGCCACTGTGTCTGGCTTCCAGTTGGGATCTTGACTGGAATGATTGGCGTTTAATCATTATAGTTTCTACCTAGTTTGTATTTGTACACAGGACAGTTACTAATTTGTTGATACTTATTTGATCCTCAGTCCCTAGAGTTGTTTATGGGATGGAGCTTGAGTCCCTGCTGCTTCCCTCTGTGGCAACAGCTGGAGTCAGGGTGGGGACCAACGGTGCTACTGGCAGATCCCTGAGACAAGTAGAATCTCTTTTATATCAGTGTCTCATTCTGTCCCAGCAATGCCCAGGGAAACCTGGCCAGCCTGTCTCTGATGTCTCCACCTAGGGCACTGGTGGTTCAGGCCCTTCTATTTGCCACTAGCAAACCGTACTTCTGCCAACCTGGCTCTTAGGTCCAGTTTCTCTGATCTTGCAGATTTTCTCCAGCTCTGCTAGGGAATCCTCATACCTCCAGCAATTCCCTCCTTTGCTCACGTGTTTGGCTCGTATGAGTGCTGCTTCTCTCACATGGATCCCAGCCGCATCGTATTCTACAGCAGTTCCTCTGAAGGCATTGTTAGAGAGATTTCCTTCTTTTTTTCATTTTGTTGATCATTTTAGTAGAATCAAGGTGAAATAAACTTGGGGGCTCAGATGTCAGCATTGCAAACCAAATACATCAGGCAGGCTGACGTGGACTGACCTACACTACCTACACTAGTGATATGCAAGATGACGAAAACAAGGGCACTCCAAGTTAGTGATGAGATATTTAGATCACATGAGCGACTCCTTAACGCAGAGTTCTCCAGTAAAAGAGATCTCCTTTCTGCCCTTCTTTGTTCCCCAAAATGCCCAAAATGTGTTGCCTTCGTGACAAAAATTTATTTTGGCAGATTTTCTGTTATTCAGTAAAAGCAGCCAACACTTTGATAAAAGTCTGTGAAACTTGTTTACATGGAGTATGCAAAGGTAAGAAAAAAACTCATCAGGAAATGGGGAAAGTCAGCAGTGGTGGGAATGTGTTGCTGGGGACAGAAAAGTCATACACAATGTCAGTATCTATGGAAACAGACCACTTGGACCTTGAAGACTGCGTATTTGAAATTGAAAGCGTTGGAGGCCAGCTTGACCTAATGAGTCTCTAACCACTTGTGTGTAGGATCAGCGCGAGAACTCTGCTAGAATATAGAGGCAAAAATGCAAGAGGAAATCATTGGAGAAGTTGCCAGGGAATGGTGAGCTAATCTGAAAAAATATGTGCTTCTAAGTTGGGCGTGGTCATGTATCTGTAGTCCCAGCCACTTGAGAGCCTGAGGCAGGAGGATTGCTTGATCCCAGCAGCTTGAAGTCTAGCCTGGGCAACATAGCGAGACCCTGTCTCCCTAAAAAAACTTTTTCGTCGTTTTGTTTTGGGATTTTTTTTTTGTCTTTTTCCCCCCTTTTTGTGAATAACGGGGTCTCACTATGTTGCCTAGGCAGGTCTTGAACTCCTGGGCTCAAGCGATCCTCCTGCCTCTGCCTTCCTAAGTGCTAGGATTATAGGTGTAAGCCACTGTGCTCAGAAAAAAACTTTTTAAAATGAGAATAATTTTTTAAAAGACAAGCTTTTGGGGGAGGGTATTATTCCACTTATATGAAATGTCAACACTAGGCAGGTTTGTGGAGACAAATAGATTAGTGGTTACCAGGGGCTGCGAGGAGTGGGAGTGGGGAGCAGCTGCTTAATTTGTTAGGAAAGTGTTTTGGAACTAGATTGTGGTGATGGTTGCACAACATTGTGCATGTACTAAATGCTATGGTAAATTTTATGTGTATTTTACCACAGTTTTAAAAAAATGATCAAATGCCCTCAGAATAGCTAACAACCTTCCACTTGGCTTAATGCCTACTCATTAAACTTGTTGAACTAAATTCCTTTCTGATTGTCATGGTTACTGTGTCTAGGCTTCAGAGTTTGACATTCAGATCGGCTCATCCAGTCTAGCATGTATCACTATAGGTCCCCACATTGGCCTCTTCCTCAGACGGATGGCCCAGCTGTCTGCCGGGGCTCTGTGCCGCAGCCAGACAGGCTTGCTCCGAGACAGCTGTGTGGGCTCAGAGCACTGGCCAGGCATCACAAAACCTATCTTTGATTTAGAGTAATTGGCGGTCAGTTGCTGTTTTAATGTTTTTTTTTTTTTTAATTTAGATATAATTCACATATTACGAAATTCACTCATTTAAAGTGTGCCATTCATTCTTCAATGTAATTCATAGGCTCACAGAAAAAAAATTTTTTAAATAAAGTGTGTGATTCAGTGGCTTTTAGTACATTCACAGAGTTGTACAACCATCACCTCTGTGTCCTTCCAAAACATTTTCAGCACCCAGAAGAAACCCCAGACACACTAGCAGTCACTCACCTCTTAGTACCCAGAGCCCCTGGCAACAGCCAGTCTACTTCCTGTCTCTATGGATTTGCCTATTCTGGACATTTCCTGTAAATGGAATTATGCACTGTGTGGCCTTTTGTGTCTGGCCTCTTTCACTGAGATAATGTCTTCAAGGTTCATCTACATTGTAGCAAGTGTCAGAATTTCTTTCCTTTTTGTGGCTGAATAATATTACATCCTATAGATCATGAAGTTTTGTTTATCCATCCATCCCTCAGGGATGTATATTTGGGTTGCCCCCAACATTGGCTATTGTAAACTGTGCTGCCATGAACATTGGTGTATGGATATCTGTTTGGTTACAGGTTTTGTGTTTTTTTTTCTTTGCGGGGACCCAGGCTGGATTACAGTGGCATCATCTCTGCTCACTGCCACCTCCGCCTCCCAGGTTCAAGCAATTCTCCTGCCTCAGCGTCCTGAGTAGCTGGGATTACAGGTGTGCACCACTATGCCTGGCTAATTTTTTTGTATTTTTAGTAGATACGAGGTTTTGCCATTTTGGCCAGGCTGGTCTCGGACTCCTGACCTCAGGTGATCTGCCCACCTCGGCCTCCCAGAGTGCTGGGATTACAGACGTAAGTCACCAGGCCCGGCCTGGTTTTGGTTTTTTGAGAGTCTGGCTAGGAGTAAAATTGTCAGGTCATATGGTAACTCTATGTTTAACATTTGAGAAACTGCCAAACTGTTCTCCACAGCAGGAATTTTTTAACCTGTTTTTTTTTTAACCTGTATGTGGTGGGCTTGTGTTCAGGTTTTCGTTTTATACACCTATAAAAATGAGATTTGCCGTATGGCACTGGTGGCCTGTATTTGCGGAGGGGTCTGCTTTTGGTTGGCAAGAACTGCATTTTATTTAAGCTTTTCAAAACATGAGTGGTTTCTTTCATCTTTTCAAAAGTAGAGGATTAAGGAAGGGACTGTGAATTCAGAGCAGGGCAGCTGAACCTCAGGCTCCACCATTGTAGCCTTCAAGCTGAACCTCATTCTCTCTTGCTCCCTAGAGACCACTGAGATACTCTTCCTGTGCCAGTTTGATTTCTCAGATTTTTAAGGGCTGGAGCTCATGTCTCAAAGTGCTCTAGCCTTTATTGATTCATGCAGAGAAGCCTCCTTGATTCTGCGATTCTGCAGCTAATACTGGAAGTAGAAAGAATTGGAAGCACCAGCTGGATGACACTTTCTTTAGGGTGAAAGCAGCCAGTACGGGGAGAAGGGGGGGCGGTTGATGATTTCCTCTGGTCCCATACCATTCACCTGGAGCTGTAGCCACTGCCCAGCCCTTAGGTTAACTGCCTCATGTGGTAGTTTAGCTCTTTGTGCTGCGCCAAGGGTTAACTGGAAGTGAAAGGTGCTGAGAAATGCCATCTCCTGAAAGGGATGAGCATGAGTGAAATTACGAAAGGTTGGGATATTGCTGGGGCTCTGAAAGTTTCTCTGGAGCTCACTCCAGGGGACAGGGAAGGGACTGGATTCCAATTCAAGTGAAAAATACCTTTCATCTGCCTTGTTCACCTAGCTTTTTTGCCTTTTTTTAAATCTGAAAACCTCAGGGATTGAGTAGTCTTTCCTACGGGCCTTTCTCACAGGATCACTGCAGGTCACATGATAAAAATGCAGGCAGTTCCTGCCATCAGATCCCTCAAGATGTCATTGTTTGGCCTGAAAACAAGATTCCTGCAACTCTAATTTTCCTTTTGCTAGATCAGATGAAGGATTTGATCAAATGTTTGCATTCTAGTAGCAGAATCACTGAATATTTTATTTCTTAAGAGCCTTACCTCATATTTTGTAGGTATTTAAGATTTTGTAAAGGCCTTTCTGCTTCAACATGATGTGTGCATTCCTAGAAAAAAAATCTTGTATTCTGTGAATCACACAATAAAAACATGAGTTTGTGTAGGAAAAACTGGGGTGGGGCAGATCACTCCAAACCTGTGTGGTGTGGTTAACTGGAGCTCACTGATGAAACCATGAACAGTTCTAGCTGAAAGAACCCCAGGGCTCACTGAGGTCTGTTGTCATTTCCTCCAGCACCGCCATGGTCCCTTTTTGCTGTGCCTGGGACTGTGCTTGCTTCCTCATGCTGCTACAGGCCCTTAATGCCATTTGCTTCCCAATAGATGAGCCATTAGGATCCCAGGCAAGGCCTTCTTCAGCAGGGCTTTTTCAACAGCGGGGAATGCCTTTGCCCCTCCTTCTCTCACACTGATAGCGTCTCCATATTGAGTGTCACATTGTGGGAAGCATTGTGGTTATTTGAGCCACTAAAAATGGTACTTCTTCAAGGTTTCCAGCTTTTTTTTTTCTTTTGAGACAGAGTCTCCCTCTGTCACCCAGGCTGCAGTGCAGTGGCGCGATCTCTGCTCACTGCAACCCCTGCCTCCCGGGTTCAAGCGATTCTCCTGCCTCGGCCTCCTGAGTAGCCGGGATTACAGGTGCACACCACCACACCCTGCTAATTTTTGTATTTTTAGTAGAGACAGAGTTTCACCATGTTGGTCTGGCTGGTCTCGAACTGACCTCATGATCCGCCCGCCTCGGCCTCCCAAAGTGCTGGGATTATAGGCGTGAGCCACCGCGCCCAGCCTCCAGCTTTTTTTCTTAATGTCTTTGTGTAATATGAAGGCATTCTCTTTAATTGTTAAAAAGCTTGCCTGCCACTGCTTCAAAATATTACTGTCAATTGGCACAGCTTCCGATTATATTGATGTCATCTCCCTCCTTTTAAACATGTTACCATATTGGTATTTCCCCCAGTCCATTGATCACTTGAGAGTTAGTCATAGTCCTCGTGCTGTTTCACTCCTAAACGTTTAGGCATGCCTTTCCTAAGAGCAGACAGTACAGTTAAGACACTCAGGAAGTTTAGCAATGAGCTAACGCAGAACCTTACTCACATTTCTCCACATATCGCATTAATGCCTTTTTCTGTGTCTTTGGGCCTGGAATGCAGTCCAGGACCATGTGTTGCATTCGTTTGTGTCATCCCTTCAGTCTCCTTTATCGAAAATCTTCCCCCACCCTCTTGTTTTCTCTCATTGCCTTGAAGAGTCCAGGCCGTGTTTGCGGCACGCCCTCTCTGGACTCTTCCTGCTGTCTCCTTGTGGTGAACTTCAGTCTCCCATTTGAGCTGGATGCTGGTTCATCTCAGCAGCACTGAGGGGCCAGAGGTTCAGTTTGGTCGCTTGTTAAGGTGGTGCCTGCCAGATTTCTCCACAGAAAAGGGCCCCGTACTTTCCCTTGCTCTTCAGCCTGTGTATTCCTTTCTTTCTTGCCAGCTTGTGGGTGGCTTCTGTAGCAGCTTCTGTAAGATACTCAGTCTGGCAGTTGTAGTTGTTTCAGCAGGAGGGGTGTCTGCATACCTGGCCACCACATGGCTGGAAGGCGATCCATCCTCTTGGTGTAACCATCCTCCATGCTGCTGTCACTGGGTCATCTCCTCGGTAATTTCCTCCACCTCATCTTCTGCCATCTCCAAGCCACCAGTGTCCAACAGACTACTGATACTTCCCAGATTCATTTGTTTATTCACCAATTCAGAGTCCACCTTGTTTTCAGCACTGAGCTAGTCTCTCCTTGCTAGAAACTTATTGTCAAAGGTCTCTAGCCATCAGAAGAAGTACGTGGAGTGCCCTGTCTGTGTTGTGGTTTTCCTCCAGCATGCATTGAGTAAGGGTTTCTCCTGTGCCTGGCATCATGCATTGAATGGGGAGATAGGGGTTGGCATGCACACTGGGGGCTTGGGGGCTTGGGTGCTCTGCCTTACAGAGCAGGGAGGGAAGCAGGAGAGGAGAGGAGAGGCAGAAGCAGGGAAGGTGTCACAGGGAACGTGTCTCAGAAGTGCTGTCTTTTTTATTTTTAGAGATGGATTCTTGCTCTATCGCCTAGTCTGCAGTGTAGTGGCACAATCTCAGCTCATTGCAGCCTCCGCCTCCCAGGTCCAAGCAATTCTCATGCCTCAGCCCCCAAGTAGCTGGAACCACAGGCATGCACCACCATACCTGGCAAATGTTTTCTATTTTTAGTAGAGACAGAGTTTTACCATGTTGGCTAGGCTGGTCTTGAACTCCTGGCCTCAAGTGATCCACCCACCTCAGCCTCCCAGAGTGCTGGGATTACAGGCTTGAGCCACTACACCCGGCCTAGAAGTGCCATCTGAACTGAACCTGAAAGATGAAAGTTCTCCAGATAAACCTGAAAGTTCTCCAAATGAAAAGGTGGGAAGGGGTGATAGGGTTAGTCCCAGAGCTGCTGGTCACACAGGGTAGGCATCATTGGTCAACTGGTGATGAGGTAGGAGCTATAACCATGTTGATAGTGTCACCTCTGCCCATCTGTCCTGGCATACCCTAAGCCCCCCATGCACACCTCTGGAACACATCAGCCCTGAGAGCCCAGCTCAGGCCTTCCTCCTCCAGCCCACCCACTCCTAATTATCCACACCCGTGTTCTTCCACTGTGCCTGGAACAAGCTTTCTTTAGGGGAAGGGAGCTGGAACTATGTTGTTGTTACCTATTTGTTCCCTCTTCCAAACTGTGAGCCTTGGAGGTAGAAGGATGATGCAGGGTCTAGCCCAGGATAAAGGCAGTTGAACAGACATGCATGTTTGTGACTCACAGTGATCTCGAACTTTCATTGTTTTCCATCTGTAACACTCAAGAGTTGAATAGGTAGTTTTTCTGAGGTTACTTCAACTCTTAAATGTAGCCACTGGGCGCAGTGGCTCATGCCTGTAATCCCAACACTTTGGGAGGCCGAGGCGGGCGGATCACGAGGTCAAGAGATCGAGACCATCCTGGCCAACATGGTGAAATCCCGTCTCAACTAAAAATACAAAAATTAGCCGGGCGTGGTGGCACGCACCTGTAGTCCCAGCTGTTGGGGAGGCTAAGGCAGGAGAATTGCTTGAACCCGGGAAGTGGAGGTTGCAGTGAGCCGAGGTCGTGCTGCTGCACTCCAGCCTGGCGCCTGGCAACAGAGGGAGACTGTCTCAAAAAAAAAAAAAAAAAGTATGAACTTATGAACTAGGTATTTAGTTCTCCTCATAATCAAGATTGTGTGTGGCAGGGGTCTGATTAGAGGGAGGACGAGGAGAGGGGTATGGTTTTGGGTTTTTGTTTTGTTGGTTTTTTTGAGATGGAGTCTCACTCTGTCACCCAGGCTACAGTGCAATGGCGCGATCTCAGCTCACTGCAACCTCTACCTCCTGGGTTCAAGTAATTCTCATGTCTCAGCCTCCCAAGTAGCTGGGATTACAGGTACCCGCCACCATGCCCAGCTAATTTTTGTATTTTTAGTAGAGATGGAGTTTTGCCATGTTGGCCAGGCTGGTCTAGAACTCCTGACCTCAAGTGATCCATCTACCTTGGCCTCCCAAAGGGCTGGGATTACAGGTGTGAGCCACCGTGCCCGGCCTGCCCCTCAATCTTTTCCTTCTCAATCAGTGGCACCACCATCTTCCCAGGCTTTGGAAATGGTCCCTGACCCACCTCTGCCCCTCACCCCCACACCAGTCTACCAGCGAGCTCTATTGCTTCACCACCTAGACCAGCCCCAAATCCTCAACTGCCCCCACCCTAGGCCACACCTGGACCACAGCTAGAGGCCTCTCACGGATTCTCCCTGTTTTTCTCTTGCCCTCCCTGGGCTTTCTGGCACAAGATGCCCCAGAACCAGAATCACATGTCTCTCCTAGGAGCCAATTCAGTGGGTTTACTGCCCTTGGAGTGTCATTGTTGGCCTTAGAATATGTCCCAGTGCAGGTTTCCAGAGCAATGTAGTCAAAAGTTACTTGAAATAAATATTTTCTCTGTGGTATTGACAATTTGGTATAGAATTAAACTTGTTTGGCTGGGCGCAATGGCTCACACCTGTAATCCCAGCACTTTGGGAGGCCAAGGCAGGTAGATCACAAGGTCGGGAGTTCAAGACCAGCCTGGCCAAGATGGTGAAACCCTGTCTCTACCAAAAATACAAAATTTAGCTGGGTGTGGTGGCAGGCACCTATAATCCCAGCTACTCAGGAAGCTGAGGCAGGAGAATTACTTGAACCTGGGAGGTGGAGGTTGCAGTGAGCTGAGATCGTGCCATTACATTCCAGCCTGGGCAACAGAGCAAGACTCTGTCTCAAAAAAAAAAAAAAAAAAAGGAGACAGGGTCTCACTCTGTCACTCAGGCTGGAGTGCGGTGATGTAGCTATGGTTCTCTGCAGCCTCAGACTCCGGGCTCAAGTAATCCTTCTGCCTCAGTCTCCCAAAATGCTGGGATTGTAGGCTGAAGCCACCATGCCTGGCCCAAGTTCATTTGTTTCTATTTGCATTCAGTGTAATGAGGTTTTGTTACTTTTTGAATTTTATTTGGGGTAATATAAACGTTTACATGATTCAGAAGTCAGAATGACACCGAGGCATGTTCAGCTAGGTCTCACTCCTGTGCCTGTACCCTCACCTTGTTCCCACTGCCCCATACAGGGAGCCAATTTCATTAGTTCCTGGTGTGTCCTTCCTTAATCCCCCTTCTTTCTTACCTAGGTATCATGCAGTAGATATGTTTGCACTTTGCTCCTTTTGCTTCACAGCGGATCCTGGAAATCGCTCCATCACAGTGTTTAGAGCTCTTGTTGAGTCCCTTTGGAGCTGGACAGTACTCCAGTGTGTGGGTGTACCATAGTTTATTCAATAAGTGCCCTGGGGATAGGGATCTGAGGGATTGTAGCCTTTGGCTGGTAAAAATAATGCTGTAACAAATAATATCATGCATATGTTCTTTGAGATTTTTGGAGGTGTCTCTTTAGCATAGATTTCTAGAAGGCATTCCTTAGGTCATGTTTAGTTTTATACTTTGACCTCATGGTGATTAGGGTATTTGGGAATGCAAATGAGAGTTTCAAAGAAGCCAGATCTTTCCCAGTAGTTCACTGTTTTTCTCTGACATCAGGACCGTCCAGGTTCCAAGGAGCAGCTGTGGCATTCCATGGTGGATTGTGTGGAAGTACTGATTCCCGTCTGTCTGCTCTCTTGGCCCACTCTGCCGGTGGCTCCCCTTTCTCTCCCTCCTTTATAGGGAACTGCCTAGGGGGCCATTCTCAAAGGCTGATCTTGGATGGGCCACAGGCCACACCTAGCTCCCCAGGGTTCTTTGTGATTTCACATTGAGAGCTCTGTGCTGGAACAGATTAGGGACCCCTACTTTACAGCAAGAAAGACTGCTCTGTGGGTTGTAGGATGCCTCTTAATATGCAGTGACTCGGCAGCCACACCTTGGGCCCTAAACTGCCGGAGGAAGATACAGGATTGGGAGGAACTCAGGGGTGAGTTATAGTGGGGACAAGACATTCCCTCACTCTAAGACCTTGTCTCTAGATTGGAGTTGCTCTTGCCTCCCTACACCTGACCTGACGGTTCTGGAGAAGTATGTCCTTGTAGCTTCTGAGTCCCAGTGCTAACCAGCCTTCAGTAACTTCCCTACATCGTTTGAGTCCTGGTTTCCCAAAGATGCTTGCCAGTGTATGCCATGGTGCCGCCACTGCACAGTCTGTGCAGTGTAGACAAGAGGGGAAGTCTCTTGGGGTAGACCAGCCACAAAGCGGTGACCGGCACTGATTAACCAACCACATGGGACAGGGGAGTTGTGGGGCTGAGAACCCAGAGGGCAGGAGTAGTCAGGCTCTTTTCCAGAATGAACTGCTAATGAAGGGACTCGCAGGTGGCTGCCGCTTTCCAAGCCGCCCCTGTTGTTGCTGAGGCTCTGAAGTCCTAGGAGGTTTCATGGTGGCATACTAGACAGATTAGTAAAGCATCATGGCCCGACACTGATTCTGGGGCCTGGGGCCTCAAGGTGGCCATTTCTGATGAGACCCTACCAGGCCAAAGTGATGTGCAGAGAAGGAACTGCTTCTGTCACCAGAAAAGAATGGGGAAGACTCCTACCCTAGAATAGGAAGGGTGCTCTTCTGCACCAGCAAGAAGGGGACACATGGCTCTGCCTGGACCACACCTTTTTCCTTGCTCTTCCCTCCACATCTGCTGTGGCTGAGGCCATTCCTTGTCAGGGAACATCTTGTGTTAAAGGCTCACACCACCTGGGAGCACTTCTCTTATCACCCCAGAACCCTGGGTGGCAGTTTCTTGTGGCCTGAGTTAGCTGTTATTTATATAGTGCCATTGTGCCTTTTCTCCCATAATGCTCACAGTAAGGATGCCCAGATGGGTTTACCCATTGTCAAGATAAGGAAAGTGAGGCACAGAAGGCTCAGGTCATTTGCTGGGGTTCATGTTTGGAAAATGGCAAAGGATTTGAGTGCAGTTTGGCTGGCTCCAAAGCTGTGCTTTCCATAACACTACTGTGTGCCTCATTGAGCATTTGTTCTAGGAAACCAAAAAGACACCCAAGCCCTGGCCTTCACAAAGGAGACCCCCACCCCCATTTGACTCCTTTTCCAGCATTCGAAGGCCTCTTGTCAGGCATCGAGCCAGAGGCCCCTGAGGTGCGACTCATGCTGGTGTGGGATGCTCAGGAGCCACGCAATGTTTCTGTTCAGAGGAAAGGGCTCTGACTCTCCTGCAATGCCAGGAGTGAGACTTGCAGGTGGCCACAGTGCAGGTCAACCACGCCGGCCAGCACCACCAGGGCCCAAGTTTCTAAAGAAATATTTGGGTCCCAGCTTGGCCTGAGGCCCTGTTGTCCTGGGGAAGGACATTAAGATCTGAGTGTATGATGGCCTGGGGCCTTGCATGTGGTGGGGGTCCAAGCCTGCCTCTGCTCATTTGTTCTGCAGACTGGCATGTTCTTTGTGATACTTACATACTTGTTTAACACTTCAGGGAAGAAAAGTCAGAAGACCAGGATCTCCAGGGCCTCAAGGACAAGCCCCTAAAGTTCAAAAAGGTGAAGAAAGATAAGAAAGAAGACAAAGAGGGCAAGCATGAGCCCGTGCAGCCATCAGCCCACCACTCTGCTGAGCCCGCAGAGGCAGGCAAAGCAGAGACGTCAGAAGGGTCGGGCTCCGCCCCAGCCGTGCCAGAAGCTTCTGCCTCCCCCAAACAGCGGCGCTCCATCATCCGTGACCGGGGACCCATGTATGATGACCCCACCCTACCTGAAGGCTGGACACGGAAACTTAAGCAAAGGAAATCTGGCCGCTCTGCTGGGAAGTATGATGTGTATTTGATTAAGTAAGTAAGAGCAACTCCTGTCTCTACAGGGCAGGGAGGGCAGAGACAGGGATCTCTCATGGAGCAGGAAAATGTATGTGCCCAACCCCAGAACGGGGGCGGGGGGAACATAAAACAATGAACACTAAGACCAGGTATGCTTGAAATGACTGTGTACAGAGGTCGATGTCCTCTATCCTCTCCGCACCTCGAGTTCTTATCTGGAGATGGAATAGCTGCGGAAGCAGAGGAACTTGCAGAGCCGGGGGTTCTGAGGAGGAGTGAAGAAGCATGTTTCTGTTGTGCCCCTTAAATGATCCCAAAAAGGTTAGCAGTTTTCACATGACATTGGCAGATAGCCTCATTTAATTCCATAACCCTGAGAAGGGTGAGCAAACGATGATCTTGTTGAAACTGATTCCCAGAGAGTCTGAGCACCATACCTGAGTTCAGAATTAGGAATGTTCTAGATGGTGACTCAGGCCCAGGAATGTTCCAGATGGTGACTAAGGCCCAGGCACCAAGCAACAGAATGGGCCTCAGTCCAACAGCCCCTCTGTACCAGGTCTGAGTCTTTGGTTGCTGGACTTTGGAGAGGCCTGGGGAGTCAGGGGCAGACAGATGAGTGAGTGGCTTTGTTGACAGACAGATCCTGAGGGGCAGCCAGGCAATGTGACTCTTGTTCAATAGTAACGTTTATCAGAGTGTTGTCACCATCATCCACTCTGCCCTATCTCTGACATTGCCATGGGGAGCCTCTAATTGTTTTTTGTGTCTTTCCGTTTGTCCTCACAGTCCCCAGGGAAAAGCCTTTCGCTCTAAAGTGGAATTGATTGCATACTTCGAAAAGGTAGGCGACACATCCCTGGACCCTAATGATTTTGACTTCACGGTAACTGGGAGAGGGAGCCCCTCCCGGCGAGAGCAGAAACCACCTAAGAAGCCCAAATCTCCCAAAGCTCCAGGAACTGGCAGAGGCCGGGGACGCCCCAAAGGGAGCGGCACCACGAGACCCAAGGCGGCCACGTCAGAGGGTGTGCAGGTGAAAAGGGTCCTGGAGAAAAGCCCTGGGAAGCTCCTCGTCAAGATGCCTTTCCAAACTTCGCCAGGGGGCAAGGCCGAGGGGGGTGGGGCCACCACATCCACCCAGGTTATGGTGATCAAACGCCCCGGCAGGAAGCGAAAAGCCGAGGCCGACCCTCAGGCCATTCCCAAGAAACGGGGCCGAAAACCAGGGAGTGTGGCGACCGCCGCTGCCACTGAGGCCAAAAAGAAAGCCGTGAAGGAATCTTCTATCCGATCTGTGCAGGAGACCGTACTCCCCATCAAGAAGCGCAAGACCCGGGAGACGGTCAGCATTGAGGTCAAGGAGGTGGTGAAGCCCCTGCTGGTGTCCACCCTCGGTGAGAAGAGCGGGAAGGGACTGAAGACCTGTAAGAGCCCCGGGCGGAAAAGCAAGGAGAGCAGCCCCAAGGGGCGCAGCAGCAGCACCTCCTCGCCCCCCAAGAAGGAGCACCACCACCATCACCACCACTCAGAGTCCCCAAAGGCCCCCGTGCCGCTGCTCCCGCCCCTGCCCCCACCCCCACCTGAGCCCGAGAGCTCCGAGGACCCCACCAGCCCCCCTGAGCCCCAGGACTTGAGCAGCAGCGTCTGCAAAGAGGAGAAGATGCCCAGAGGAGGCTCGCTGGAGAGCGACGGCTGCCCCAAGGAGCCAGCTAAGACTCAGCCCGCGGTCGCTACCGCCGCCACGGCTGCAGAAAAGTACAAACACCGAGGGGAGGGAGAGCGCAAAGACATTGTTTCATCTTCCATGCCAAGGCCAAACAGAGAGGAGCCTGTGGACAGCCGGACGCCCGTGACCGAGAGAGTTAGCTGACTTTACGCAGAGCGGATTGCAAAGCAAACCAAGAATAAAGGCAGCTGTTGTCTCTTCTCCTTATGGGTAGGGCTCTGACAAAGCTTCCCGATTAACTGAAATAAAAAATATTTTTTTTTCTTTCAGTAAACTTAGAGTTTCGTGGCTTCAGGGTGGGAGTAGTTGGAGCATTGGGGATGTTTTTCTTACCGACAAGCACAGTCAGGTTGAAGACCTAACCAGGGCCAGAAGTAGCTTTGCACTTTTCTAAACTAGGCTCCTTCAACAAGGCTTGCTGCAGATACTACTGACCAGACAAGCTGTTGACCAGGCACCTCCCCTCCCGCCCAAACCTTTCCCCCATGTGGTCGTTAGAGACAGCAGTTGAGAGGACACTCCCTTTTTCGGTGCCATCAGTGCCCCGTCTACAGCTCCCCCAGCTCCCCCCACCTCCCCCACTCCCAACCATGTTGGGACAGGGAGGTGTGAGGCAGGAGAGGCAGTTGGATTGTTTAGAGAAGATGGATATGACCAGTGGCTATGGCCCTTGCGATCCCACCTGTGGTGGCTCAAGTCTGGCCCCACACCAGCCCCAATCCAAAACTTGCAGGGACACTTCACAGGAAAGGAAAGTGGTACCTGTCTGCTCCAGCTCTGGCATGGCTAGGAGGGAGTCATCCCTTGAACTACTGGGTGTAGACTGGCCTAAACCACAGGAGAGGATGGCCCAGGGTGAGGTGGCATCGTCCATTCTCAAGGGACGTCCTCCAGTGGGTGGCACTAGAAAGGCCATGGAGGCCGTAGGACAAGGTGCAGGCAGGCTGGCCCAGGTCGGGCCGGGCCGAGCACCGCGGGCTGAGAGAGACTACTAACCTCTCAGAGCAGTCTGTGACTGGTAGTTAGGGACTTAGTGGACAGGGGAGGGGGCAAGGCAGGAGGAAAAGAAAACGTTTCAGTTACTTTCCAATTCTACTCCTTTAGGGACAGCTTAGAATTATTTGCACTATTGAATCTTCATGTTCCCACTTCAAAACAAACAGATGCTCTGAGAGCAAACTGGCTTGAATTGGTGACATTTGGTCCCTCAAGCCACCAGATGTGACGGTGTTGAGAACTACCTGGATTTGTATATATACCTGCGCTTGTTTTAAAGTGGGCTCAGCACATAGGGTTCCCACGAAGCTCCGAAACTCTAAGTGTTTGCTGCAATTTTATAAGGACTTCCTGATTGGTTTCTCTTCTCCCTTCCATTTCTGCCTTCTGTTCATTTCATCCTTTCACTTCTTTCCCTTCCTCCTCCTAGTTCATCCCTTCTGTTCCAGGCAGCCGCAGTGCCCAGCCACACTTGTCGGCTCCAGTCCCTAGAACTCTGCCTGCCCTTTGTCTTCCTGCTGCCAGTACCAGCCCCACCCTGTTTTGAGCCCTACGGAGGCCTTGGGCTCCACCGAGTCCGACCTGGCCTGTCTGTGAAGAGCAAGAGAGCAGCAAGGTCTTGCTCTCCTAGGTAGCCCCCACTTCCCTGGTAAGAAAAAGCAAAAGGCATTTCCCACCCTGAACAATGAGCTTTTTCACCCTTCTACTCTAGATAAGTGGACTGGAGGAGCTGGGCCGGATTTGGTAGCTGAGGAAAGCACAGAGGCCCCCTATGGCCTGCCAGTCATCGAGTAGCCCAACAGGGGCTCCATGCCACCCGACCTTGACCTCACTCAGAAGTCCAGAGTCTAGCGTAGTATACAGCACGGCAGCAGCGGTACCGATGCAGAACTCTCAAGACCAGAGCTGGGACCAGCACCTAGGTCCCCGGTCCCTTCTCTGCTCCCCCTTTTCCCTCGGAGTTCTTTTCTAATGGAAATGTTTTGCTTTTGCTTAATGCAGTGGGGCCAGAACACCACACATTTCACTCTCTCACCCATAGATGTGGTGTAGGGGCTTAGAGGCGTGGGCTTGCTGTGGGTCTTTAATTGATCAGTTTTCATGTGGGATCCCATCTTTTTAACCTCTGTTCAGGAAGTCCTTATCTAGCTGCATATCTTCATCATATTGGTATATCCTTTTCTGTGTTTACAGAGATGTCTCTTATATCTAAATCTGTCCAACTGAGAAGTACCTTATCAAAGTAGCAAGTGAGACAGCAGTCTTATGCTTCCAGAAACACCCACAGGCATGTCCCATGTGAGCTGCTGCCGTGAACTGTCACGTGCGTGTTGTCTTGTGTATTTCAGTTACTGTCCCCTGGCTTCCTTACTGCGGTGTAATCATGAAGGAGTGAAACATCATAGAAACTGTCTAGCATTTCCTTGCCAGTCTGTAGTGATCAGGAACCATAGTTGACAGTTCCAATCAGTAGCTTAAGAAAAAAATGTGTTTGTCTCTTCTGGAATGGTTAGAAGTGAGGGAGTTTGCCCCATTCTGTTTGTAGAGTCTCAAAGTTGGACTTTCTAGCATATATGTATCCATTTCCTTATGCTGTAAAACAAGTCCTGCAACCAAACTCCCATCAGCCCAATCCCTGATCCCTGATCCCTTCCACCTGCTCTGCTGCTGACCCACCCCTCAACCACAGCTTCACTTCTGACTCTTCCCCAGGAAGGGAAGAGGAGTCGGAGGAGAGGGTGAGTCCTCCAGAACTCTTCCTCCAAGGACAAAAGGCTCCTGCCCCCACAGTGGCCTCACACTCCTGGCACCACCAAAGGACACTTATCCACAAGAGCGCAGCATCCAACCAGGTTGTCACTGAGAAGATGTTTATTTTGGTCAGTTGGGTTTTTATGCATTATTCTTAGTCCAGTGAAATGTGGCTTCTGGACTTAGTGTCAGGAGCTGCTTCCCCATCAGCTGGGTGTCATCTGGTCCTGGTAAGAGGAGTGTGGAGCCCACCAGGCCCTCCTGTCACCCATGACAGTTCATTCAGGGCCAATTGGGCAGTCATGGTTGGAAACACAGCATTTCAAGTGTCACTTACTTTCATTTGGGCCCCAGCTACAGCTCCCTCACTCCCCAGCTTCTTTCCCTTCAAGTTTGTTCCAGAGCTGCCAGTGGGGCCTGAGGCTCCTTAGGGTTTTCTCTCTGTTTCCCCCTTTCTTCCTCATTCCCTCTTCTTTCCCAAATAAAGACATCACAAGTCAGTCGCCTTTCAGCAGACTGCCTTGGTGGTTTATCGCCCTGGCAGGCAGGGGCCCTACAGCTCCCACGCTGCCCCTGCCTTGGGGTCAGGTTGACAGGAGGTTGGAGGGAAAGCCTTAAGCTGCAGGATTTTCACCAGCTGTGTCCGGCCCAGTTTTGGGGTGTGACCTCAATTTTGTCTGTACTTGAACACTATGAAGATGGGGGCCTCTTTTGATGAATTTGTGAAAATAGAAGAATTGACCGACAACCCCCCCAGTACCCGTGGGGCTAGGTCATTAATGTCAGACCCACAGTCTCCCCCACCCTTGTTCCAGTTGTTAGTTACTACCTCCTCTCCTGACAATACTGTATGTCCTCGAGCTCCCCCAGGTCTACCACTCCCAGCCCTGCCTGGTGGTGGGCTTGTCATAGCCAGTGGGATCGCCAGCCTTGACAGCTCAGTGAGCTGGAGATACTTGGTCATGGCACTAGCACAGCTCCCTTCTGCTGATGATGTATTCCCGTATCAAAAGGCACAGGGGACACCCAGAAATGCCACATCCCCCAGTCCATCAGTGCCAAACTAGCCAAGGGCCCCAGCCTCTCAGCTCACTGGATGGCAGAAGCTGCGACTCATGAGAGCCGATGCGGATGCAGACAATCGTCTGTTGGGTGGCATCATTCCAGGCCTGAGGCATGAACAGTGCGCCTGGGACGGGGAGCAGCCCATAATTGTCACCTGCTTCTCTGTCCAGCTTTTCATTGCTGTGACAGTGATGGCAAAGAGTAATAACCAGACACAAACTGCCAAGTTTGGTGGAGAAAGGAGTTTCTGTAGCTGACAGAACCTCTGAATGTTGAATCACTTAGTAAGCGGCTCAAGCCCAGGAGGGAGCAAAAGGGTATCAGTGGAGTCCCCTGGGTGGGACCATCTGGATTTTGTTTAGCCCAAGTGGAGCCTGACAGCCAGAACTCTGTATCCCCCTCTAACCACAGCTCCTTTTCCAGAGCATTCCAGTCAGGTTCTCTGGGCTGACTGGGCCAGGGAGGTCACAGGTACCAGTTCTTTAAGAAGACCGTTGGGCATCCATTTTTAGCCTGTGTCATTACCCCAAATGGATTCCTGTTTCAAGTTCACACCTGCAGATTCTAGGACCCCTGTCCTAGACTTCGGGGAGTGAGCTGTTTTAGAGCCCCTGCCATGGAGGGGATCTGGAGGACCTGCCCAGTGGGGGACAGAGCCCTGCTCCCTCCATGTCTTCCTGCTCTTCTCTCTGCTCTGCTCTGAAGGGATTTGTTTATTCTCTGCATTTTGGTGTCTTTCTCTTTTAGATATTGTATCAGTCTTCAGAAAAGGCATCTACTTGTTATAAATCGCTAGGATACTGCCTCCCCCAGGGTCTACTTATATATTAGAGGGGAAAAGCTGAACACTGAAGTCAGTTCTCAACAATTTAGAAGGAAAACCTAGAAAACATTTGGCAGAAAGTTACATTTCAGTTTTTTTGAATGAATTAAGAGCAACCTTTTACAAAAATGCTGATCTAAAACTACTTAGCACTTGGCCTGAGATGTCTGGTGAGCGTTACAGGCAAGGGGGCTCTGAGGAGGTGGAAACAGGGCTTCCTGAGACTCTGGACCATTTTGTCATTGGAGAGCCAGTGTCTCCTTGAGTAGCAGACCTGAGGACATGGCTTCTGACCCTGTCCTTCCGGAGTGGTATGAAAGGTGGAGTGTTCACTGGTGACCCGGAAGGCCCAGCACCACCCTACTTCCTGCTCTTCTCATCTTGACAGAGCCTGCCCCGGCGCTGGTGTGTCAGGAAAACACCCAGGGAACTAGGAAGGCGTTTCTCCCTGAGGAGCAGCCTGCCCTGCCCACTCCTGCTCTGCTCGCCTCAGATTGCAGGCCTTGGCAAAGTGGCTGCATGGTGGGCACCCTGGCGCTCCCTTCTGAGCTGGCCTCTCACTGCCTCCCCAAGGCCCCCTGCCTGCCCTGTCAGGAGGCAGAGGGAGGCAGGTGTGAGGGCAGTGCAAGGAGGAAGCACAGCCCCCCACTTCCGCTGCAGGCCCTGACCTTGCACAGGCAGAGCCCGGACCCTGGAGGAAATCCTACCTTTGAATTCAAGAACATTTGGGGAACTTGGAAATCTCTTTGTCCCCAGCCCCCCATTCTGTCCCACCTTTGATCAGGGCCTGCTCAGCAGTGAGAGCAGATGAGGTGAAAAGGCCAAGAGGTTTGGCTTCTGCCCACTGATAGCCCCTTCCCTGCAGTGTTTGTGTGTCAAGTGGCAAAGCTGTTCTTCCTGGTGACCCTGATTATATCCAGTAACGTATAGACCGTGCGCATAGGCCTGCTTTGTCTCTTCTATCCTGGGCTTTTGTTTTGCTTTTTAGTTTTGCTTTTAGTTTTTCTGTCCCTTTTATTTAATGCACCGACTAGACACACAAAGCAGTTGAATTTTTATATATATATCTGTATATTGCACAATTATAAACTCATTTTGCTTGTGGCTCCACACACAAAAAAAGACCTGTTAAAATTATACCTGTTGCTTAATTACAATATTCTGATAACCATAGCATAGGACAAGGGAAAATAAAAAAAAAAAAAAAGAAAAAAATGACAAATCTGTCTGCTGGTCACTTCTTCTGTCCAAGCAGATTCGTGGTCTTTCCTCGCTTCTTTCAAGGGCTTCTCTGTGCCAGGCGAAGGAGGCTCCAGGCAACACCCGGGTTTTGCACTCTGTTTCTCCCGTGCTTGTGAAAGAGGTCCCAAGGTTCTGGGTGCAGGAGCACTCCCTTGGCCTGCTGAAGTCTGGAACGTAGTCGGCACAGCCTGTTCCCCTTCCACCTGTGGGAGCTGGAGTCCACTGGGGTGGCCTGACTCCCCCAGTCCCCTTCCAGTGACCTGGTGAGGGTGAGCCCACCATTAGGGCCCGAGTGTGTTTCACCCTTCCCACTCTGTCGAGCCTGGGGACTGGAGCAGAGATTGGAGGCCTGGCCTGTCTCTGAACCTGTGAGCTGCACCAGGTAGAACGCCAGGGACCCCAGAATCATATGCATGAGTCCAGTGGGTCCCCTCCAGGAAGTAGTGAAGACTCCAGAAATGTCCCTTTCTTCTCCCCCATCCTACGAGTAATTGCATTTGCTTTTGTAATTCTTAATGAGCAATATCTGCTAGAGAGTTTAGCTGTAACAGTTCTTTTTGATCATCTTTTTTTAAGTAATTAGAAACACCAAAAAAATCAGAAACTTGTTCTTCCAAAGCAGAGAGCATTATAATCACCAGGGCCAAAAGCTTCCCTCCCTGCTGTCATTGCTTCTTCTGAGACCTGAACCCAAAAGAAAAACAGCCGTAGGCTCTTTCAGTGGCCGGGCTACCCACGGGCCCCTCGGAGGACCAGGGCTGGGGCAGCCTCTGGGCCCACATCCAGGGCCTGCTCCGGCGCGTGCTCAGTGTTAGCAGTGGGTCACGATGCTCTTTCCCACCCAGCCTGGGCTGGGGCAGAGGAGGCGAGGAGGCCATTGCCGCTGATGTTTGGCCATGAACAGGTGGGTGTCTGCGTGCGTCCACGAGCGTGCTTTCTGACTGACATGAAATCGACGCCCGAGTTAGTCTCACCCGGTGACCTCTAGCCCTGCCCGGATGGAGAGGGGCCCACCCGGTTCAGTGTTTCTGGGGAGCTGGACAGTGGAGTGCAAAAGGCTTGCAGAACTTGAAGCCTGCTCCTTCCCTTGCTACCACGGCCTCCTTTCCGTTTGATTTGTCACTGCTTCAATCAATAACAGCCGCTCCAGAGTCAGTAGTCGATGAATATATGACCAAATATCACCAGGACTGTTACTCAATGTGTGCCGAGCCCTTGCCCGTGCTGGGCTCCTGTGTATCTGGACACTGTAACGTGTGCTGTGTTTGCTCTCCTTCCCCTTCCTTCTTTGCCCTTTCCTTGTCTTTCTGGGGTTTTTCTGTTTGGGTTTGGTTTGGTTTTTATTTCTCCTTTTGTGTTCCAAACATGAGGTTCTCTCTGCTGGTCCTCTTAACTGTGGTGTTGAGGCTTATATTTGTGTAATTTTTGGTGGGTGAAAGGAACTTTGCTAAGTAAATCTCTTCTGTGTTTGAACTGAAGTCTGTATTGTAACTATGTTTAAAGTAATTGTTCCAGAGACAAATACTTCTAGACACTTTATCTTTACAAGCAAAAGCATTCTGAGGGAGGGGGATGGTGACTGAGATGAGAGGGGAGAGCCGAACAGATGACCCCTGCCCCGATCAGCCAGAACCCACCCAAAGCAGTGGAGCCCGGGAGTCCCATTCCAAGCCAGCAAACCGAACAGCTGATGTGTTGCCACTTTCCAAGTCACAGCAAAACCAGGTTTGGTTCCACCCAGTGGATTCTTTTTTGCTTCCCCTCCCCCCACGATTATTACCACCATCCCGTACTTTTTAGGAAAGATAAGATTGATGTTTCCTTGAGGGGAGCCAGGATGGGATGTGTGTGGGGAGAATGGGGCTGGGCCTGTCCGAGCAGGAGGCTGTTGTTGGCAGATGCGTTTGGCCACTCCCCCCTGATGCAGCTCTCCCTGGACAGGCCAGGTGGCGGCCATTCTCTCTCCAAAGTGTGCCCCATGGGCATTACTGTTTAAGACACTTCTGTCACACCCCACCCCATCCTCCAGGGCACAACACTGTGACATCTCTATTCCCCACCCTCCCCCTCCCGGGGCAATAAAATGGCCATGGAGGGGCTTGCTCTCTCTTGGCTGTCATCTATTGCCAGCAAAATTTGGATGTGAGGAACCCCTTCCCATTCCATGGCAAAAACATCTCCTGAGAGAAGCCATTACTCTCATGAGTGGTTTGGGGCTCCCGAAAAACCTGACCAGCCCCTCCCTCCTTGAGAGGCGGGGACAGTGCTGACTGTAGTGACCATTGCGTGCTGGGTTCAGCATCTGGAAGAGCCAGACAGGGTGTCTGCCCCTCCTAAGTTCAAGTCGTGCTCCCCTGTGCCAGCCTGGAGGCCGAGAGCTGTGGACAGCATTGCCAGTGACACAGGCCACCTTGTGCAGAAGGGAGCTGGCTCCAGCCTGGAAACCTATCTGAGGATGGGAGAGGTGCACTTGGGGCACGGGGAGAAGCCAGGATAGACTTAGCTGGAGATGTCTCTAAAAGCCCTGTATCTATTCACCTTCAGTTTTTGTGTTTTGGGACAATTACTTTAGAAAATAAGTAGGTCGTTTTAAAAACAAGAATTATCGATTGCTTTTTTGTAGTGTTCAGAAAAAAAGGTTCTTTGTGTATAGCCAAATGACTGAAAGCACTGATATATTTAAAAACAAAAGGCAATTTATTAAGGAAATTTGTACCATTTCAGTAAACCTGTCTGAATGTACCTGTATACGTTTCAAAAACACCCCCCCCCCACTGAATCCCTGTAACCTATTTATTATATAAAGAGTTTGCCTTATAAATTTACATAAAAATGTCCGTTTGTGTCTTTTGTTGTAAAATCAAGTGATTTTTTCATAAGGTTCTTTTACTATTGGAAAAGATGGGCAGCACGCAGTTTGATTTTATTTTTGTAAGTTTTTTAATACTCAGCATGCCTTTCTAAGTGACGCGTTTGCACCTTTTGTTGGGAAGTACTGTATCCTGTGCTGTTAGCATTCTCGATAAATCTCTCTGTGAAAGTGACTCAAGGTCTGGGCTTTCATTGTAAGACAGAAGTACCCCTCCAGCTCACATGACAGCGTGGTGCTGCATTTCCTCATTGGATCTGGCCGTCCCTGGACACAGATAGCTGCCTTCAGGCCTGCCACGAGAGGCCGAGGGACGCCTGCTTCATATGCTGGCCTCTCAGCCCCTCAGCTTGCTCCAAGCCAGTGCTTTCCAGGCACACTGCTCCAGCGTGCAACGGGAAGGGCCTAGCATGAGTCAGCCTGCAGCACCACCTCCCTGCTCTTGACCTGTATGGTGGGGCACCCCCGAGGTCGGGATGCGCTGTGGTGCTTTTGGACACCCCTACCCCACAGGTGGTAGCTCCTCCTGTGTCATTCCTGCCAAGACCCTCACATGCCCTCCACTGACTGCTAACCTGGTTCTCTGACCAGGCAAGGCCAGGCTGAGGGGATTTCCCAAAGGGGCCCCCTTGTTGCTGGCTTCCTTGGCTCTCAGGAGCGGCCTCACCAGGTTGGCAAGGGGCTGGAGGAGACAGCTGCTCAGAGTCCAGTTTCACACGTACATGTGGGCACACCTACAAGAAGGTACCCTTTGAAGGCCTGGCCTTGAACGGTAGATCCCAGAGTTGAACATTCAACTTGTATGCACTGAGCATCTTGTGCGCCAGTCCTGTTCCAGGAGCTGACGGGTCTTCATGTGTAAGTAGGACCAAGGCCCCCTGTGGAGATTAGCATGGGTGTGCATGGTCATTTCAGATACTTGAGTCGCTACATCTCAGTAAAGGCTGTCCCTGTGAGAAGCCACGGGGTTCAGGGTATGGTGGTCATCTTCCTTGAGTGGGGCCACCGTGGTGGTGGCTTCTGGGAAGAGACTCCAACAGGGGCCAGCTGTGGGCCTTGGGCAGAAAAGTCCTGAGTTTATAAGGCTAGGGGTGGGGAACCCCTTCGCTGTCAGGATCAAGAGGGCAAGAGGAACTGTCGCTGGAGGAGACATCCAGCTGGAAAAACAAGAGTAAAGTCTGCGTTGCTGCCTGTGGGGACCGGGGGGTAGCAGTCCAGACAGGTCCTCGAGGACGATGCCCAGTAGGGGACAGGTACGCGGTGGCAGGAGCTCTGCTGGCGGGCTCAGGAAACCTTCACCACAGCTGCTTGCGCTCACCCTTGCCAAATTAGGGCCAGGGCAGCAACGCGTGCATTCACGGCTGTGGAGGGAAGCGTTCTTGGCACATTTCAGGACACCTAAGGCGTCTGAACGGCTGCAGGCTGCTGCTGTGGGCAGGGCGCTAGACGCGGGGCGAGCAGGGCTCCTGGTAACAGCCCTGTAGGCCGCAGTGGAAAGCAGGGCTCCCGCCGGGCCGCCCAGGGGCTTTCGGCAGCCCGGGCCCTGACCCCTTTTCGAGCAGCCCGGGCCTCCGCCCTGCCCTTGGTCCTCAGCGCCAGAAGTCGCCGTTTGTCCTCCAGAGCTCCGCCGGGGCGCGCCCGGCCTCGCGCCTATCGCCGCGCGCGGAACGCGCTGGAACCCGGGCCCTCTCCGGCGCGGGGCGCCCCCGTGTGGTCGAGCGAGCGGCGGCGGCGCGCAAGATGGCGGCGGGCCCGGGCACCGCCTCTTCCGCCCCGCCGGGCGTCGCACGAGGCCGGCTCGAAGGGGAAGTGAGTCAGTGTCCGCGGACCCGGCCGGCCCAGGCCCGCGCCCGCCGCGGCCCTGAGAGGCCCCGACAGGCCCCGGCCCGGCGGCGGCGGCCATGGCCGGGGGGCCGGGCCCGGGAGAGCCCGCAGCCCCCGGCGCCCAGCACTTCTTGTACGAGGTGCCGCCCTGGGTCATGTGCCGCTTCTACAAAGTGATGGACGCCCTGGAGCCCGCCGACTGGTGCCAGTTCGGTGGGTGGCGGCGGGCGGCCGCGGGGAGCGGGGGGCGCGCGGGCTCCCGGCGCCGACGCCTGACGCCCCCTGCCCCCCAGCCGCCCTGATCGTGCGGGACCAGACCGAGCTGCGGCTGTGCGAGCGCTCCGGGCAGCGCACGGCCAGCGTCCTGTGGCCCTGGATCAACCGCAACGCCCGTGTGGCCGACCTCGTGCACATCCTCACGCACCTGCAGCTGCTCCGCGCGCGGGACATCATCACAGCCTGTGAGCGCGGGACTCCGGGCACCCCACGGCTGGGGGACCGGCGATTCCCACGGGGCTCCCCCACCCGGGCCTCAACCTTCCTTTCCTTCCTTGGCGTCGCAGGGCACCCTCCCGCCCCGCTTGCATCCCCAAGCACCACTGCCCCGAGGCCCAGCAGCATCCCTGTACCCGCCGAGGCGGAGGCCTGGAGCCCCCGGAAGTTGCCATCCTCCGCCTCCACCCTCCTCTCCCCAGGTAAGAGGGCCGGTTGTTGGATTCGATGGACCCGAAGAAGGGCCCACCTTGAAGGCCACGGCTGTAGACCCCGCTGCTGGTCTCTGCCTGCCTCTCACTGGTGTCTTTATGAAGCTTTTCCAGGTTCCCAGACCCATTCAGGGCCTGAGCTCGGCCTGGTCCCCAGCTCTGCTTCCCTGCGGCCTCCACCGCCATCTCCAGCCCCTTCCTATACCCAGGTAGGTGTCCCCTGCCTCCAGGGAAGATTCCAGGCAAGGAGGAAGGAACTCAGCCTTTGGCACACCGCAGCCCCAGTCAGCCAAGCCGGGTCAGCTGGGAGGCAGCTGTGGTGGGGAGAGCCTGCAGCCTTGGGCAGAAGGGAGGAGACAGGGACCCCACCTGACCCAGGCTCTCTTCCCACAGCTAGGCCCAGAGAGCTCAGTGTCCCTCCTGCAGGGAGCCCACCCCTCTCCATTCTGCTGGCCCCTCTGTGAGATTTCCCAGGGCACCCACGACTTCTCAGAGGAGCTCAAGATCGGGGAGGGTGGCTTTGGGTGCGTGTACCGGGCAGTGATGAGGAACACAGTGTATGCTGTGAAGAGGCTGAAGGAGGTGAGTGTCGCACCCTGGCAGGGACCCTGGAAGGCCATCAGACCACCCTCACTGACTTCTCCAGCCTTTCCTCTGGCCTCACCACACAGTCCCTCCAACCCTCATTGCAGCACAGGGTCCCTGGCCCCTCCGTTGTTCTGGGCCTGGGCGGGTGGCATTGGAGGCCCAAAGGCCTTGGCTTAGAGAGCCTCCCGCTGCCGTCTTCCCTGCCCCTCCCCCACCGCGCCCTGGGGGCTGCAGGATGCGGACCTGGAGTGGCGTGTGCTGAAGCAGAGCTTCCTGACTGAGGTGGAGCAGCTGTCCAGGTGAGGCCGGAGCGGGGGCCGCACCCCACAGCACCTGGCTCCCTGGGGCGCCTGAGGCCTGCCGGGCCCAGGCAAACTGAGGTCCCATCCGGGGCTGCCTGCCCAGTCTGGCCTGATGGAAGATGCTCCTCTTTTTCAAACAGGTTTCGTCACCCGAACATTGTGGACTTTGCCGGCTACTGTGCTCAGAATGGCTTCTACTGCCTCGTGTACGGCTTCCTGCCCAACGGCTCCCTGGAGGACCGTCTCCACTGCCAGGTCGGCTCCCTGGGCCCGGCGCGCTTCCCAGGACCTGAAGCGCCGCTGACACCTAGCTGGAGCCGGGCACGGGGCCTGGGGCTTTTGGCCTGTGTGAGTGGGTCCCGCCAGCAGGCCGGGCCTGCGCTTCCAGCTCCCCAGGAGCACCCCGCTCGGGAGTTGGCCCACAGCAGGGTCACTTTTTCTCTTTTTTTGGCGACAGAGTCTCACTCTGTCGCCCAGGCTGGAGTGCAGTGGTGCGACCTCAGCTCACCGCAACCTCCGCCTCCTGGGTTCAAGCAAGCCTCCTGCTTCAGCCTCCCGAGTAGCCGGGACTACAGGCACGCACCACCATGCCTGGCTAATTTTTGTATTTTTAGTAGAGCCAGGGTTCTGCCACATTGGCCAGGCATCTTCAACTCCTGACCTCAGGTGATCCACCCGCCTCAGCCTCCCAAAGTGCTGGGATTATAGGTGTGAGCCACCTCGCCTGGCCGGGGCCACTGTTCTCTATAGAGCTCTTTCCCAGGCCTCTCCTGTTCGCAAGCAGGGCAGCCTAAGGGTCTTGTCGGCAAGCCCCAGAGGCAAGGGGGCTGGGGCTGTCAGCTGGACCACCCACTGCTGAGGGAGGGCCCTGGGGGCGCACAGAGGGGAGAGCCCCCTTGCCTCTTCCGGCTTGCCATGTTTGGGGAGAGTGGGGAGAATGCCTTCGAGGACTTCCCAATCACCCAGGGACAAAGGGATGAGTCCTGGGAGCCCCAGCCCAGTAGATTCTTATCTCGAATGCCAAGAACATGTCCCCAGCCACTGCCCGGCCTTGAGTGCTTTGCCAAGCAGCCGGGGTGGCTTAGTCTGCACGTGCTTAAGAGGTGCGAGTCGTGGAGATGTTGCTCCTCGTTTTCCAGAAGGAGGAAGCAAGCCTAGAGAATGAATGGCTCATTCCAGGCTGCACAGTGACAGGCAGAGGGATGGCTGGGATCAAGAACAGCACCCAGCAACCTCACTTCCTCCTCTGCCACCCAGACCCAGGCCTGCCCACCTCTCTCCTGGCCTCAGCGACTGGACATCCTTCTGGGTACGGCGCGGGCAATTCAGTTTCTACATCAGGACAGCCCCAGCCTCATCCATGGAGACATCAAGAGGTGAGGAGAGGCCCGTGAGAACTGCAGGGGCAGGGCCTGCAGCCAGGGGGGCGCCGACCCATCAATGTGGGGGTCAGGCACAGCCTGGGGACCGCAACACCCCGGCATGGCACAGGTGCGGGAATAGGCCAAGGATGGGCCCTGCTGGTGAGCAGAAGCCCCCAGGCAGCTGGAGCATTCAGGGCGGTGCCAGCGCTTTCTGTGGACAAGGCACTGGGCTGGCAGCCTCGAGTCCAGCCTCACCTGAGCTGGGCAGGTGTAGGAGCTAGGCCTGGGCTGACACCACTCTCTTCCCTCCCCAAGTTCCAATGTCCTTCTGGATGAGAGGCTGACACCCAAGCTGGGAGACTTTGGCCTGGCTCGGTTCAGCCGCTTTGCGGGGGCCAGCCCCAGCCAGAGCAGCACGGTGGCCCGGACGCGGACGGTGCGGGGCACCCTGGCCTACCTACCTGAGGAGTACATCAAGACGGGAAGGCTGTCTGTGGACACGGACACCTTCAGCTTCGGGGTGGTGAGCCACTGACCCCTCTGCTGGCTTAGAGGAGGAGAGACCGCAGGCAGGCAGAGGCGGGGGCTGCAGAGCGCACTGCGGGCCGGGGCCATCTGCCAAGACCCCAGGAGGCTGCGGCTCCAGGCCCCTCCCTCCGAGGTTCTTCTCACCCTGCACCTAACTATGTTTGCAATTTCTCTTCGAATGGGCCCTCCAAGTCGCCTGCGCTTCGGTCCTGTAACATCTGGCTCTGTCCTCGTCTGCCCACCTCAGGGCTGAACTCTGTCAGCCCCATCCATGTCCGCACCAGAGGCCTCTTCCCTGCCCAGGCGCGGGGCAACAAGATCCCAGAAGCCACTGCCATGCCCTCCCTCTTCCTCTCTCCAGGTCGTGCTAGAGACCCTGGCTGGCCAGAGAGCTGTGACGACGCACGGGGCCAGGACCAAGTACCTGGTGAGCCTCCTCAGGCAGGAAAGACGGGAGGCACAGCTGCTGACAGCCCGCAGTCGCAGCTCCGGGGTTGGGGACGATCAGAGCGCAGTACCCACGGACGCCTCTGCTGCCGCAGTGGCCTCGTTTTTTAAAGTGGGCAGGGCCCCAAGCAACTTCCTTTACCTTGCTGAGGACAAACCTGTCCGTCCTGCAGACGCCATGGGCCTTGTACATACCCCACCTGGGCTAGGGGCCGGGGGAGGGGCGGTCCCAGGGCACAAGGACCAGGGCTGCAGCGGAACTCAGAGCGCTCAGGCCGGAGAAAGGCGGTGGTAAGAGGGGGCAGGCCCCAAGGAGCCTCCCGGGCCCCGCAGGCTGCGGTCGAGCTCTCCGTGCTGTGTGCAGGACGGCATGAACTGCCCGTGCCCCTCCACTCCATCCGCGTCACCGTGGACTGTGGGGGGCCACGAGACTGAGACCTAGGTTTTAGCCTGGGCTTGACAGTGCCTTTGAGCAAATTCCTGTTCCCCTCTGGGCCTGTTTTCCCACAGGCAAACAGACTTCACAGAGTGTGCTCAGCCAGTAATTGCTTCACTGCTTCCCCTCCTGTTTGGGGCTGTTCCTGTGTGCTGTGGGGTCTGTGTTGGGATTCAGCCCCGCTGAGAACCCAGGAGCCAGGCTGGAGCCCTCCTTCCTTCCCCTCCGAGCCCATCCATGCATCCTGCTGAAGAAGTGGACCAGGCTCCTTGGGGGTTCTTGGACTTCGCCACTTGCCCCCCACCCTGCAGCCAGAGTGCTCTTTTTTTTTTTCTTTTTTTGACATGGAGTTTTGCTCTTGTCCCCCAGGCTGGAGTGCAATCTCGACTCACTGCAATCTCCGCCTCTCGGGTCCAGGCGATTCTCCTGCCTCAGCCTCCCAGGTAGCTGGGATTACAGGCACCCGCCACCACGCCCAGCTGATTTTTTGTATTTTTGGTAGGGATGGGGTTTCACCATGTTGGCCAGGCTGCTCTTGAACTCCTGACCTCAGGTGATCTGCCCACATCGGCCTCCCAAAGTGCTGGGATTGCAGGCGGGAGCCACTGTGCCTGGCCCAGACTGCTCTTTTCAAAGGCCTCTTTGCCCTTTCTCTGTTCTTGGGGTGAAGGCCCAATCCCTTATATGGTTGACGCCACAACACCTCAGGTCCCCTGAACTTGGGGCACGCCCTGCCGGCCTGCTCCACAGCCTTAGCATGTGCTGTTCCCTCTGCAAGAAAAGCCACTGCCCACCCAGGTTCCTCCTAGTCTGTCTTATCTCAGAACTCAAGACGGCCTCCAATCCTGCTTCCACCCCTGGGTGCGACTTCATGCCTTTGGATCCCAGCTCCTGGGCCACTTCCTCAGGCCTCTCCCCCACCAGAAAGTCAGCTCTGTCAAACCAGGGCCCGGGGTTCTGTTTGTTCCTGTATCCCTAGAGCCCAGAGAAATGCGGGCCCACAGTGGGCATTTAACACATCTCTAAAAAATAAGCCGGGCGTGGTGGCGTGCACCTGTAGTCCCAGCTACTCGGGAGGCTGAGGCAGGAGAATCGCTTGAATACAGAAGGTCAAGGTTGCAGTGAGCCGAGGTCACGCCACTGCACTCCAGCCTGGGTGGCAGAGCGAGACTCCATCTCAAACAAAAAAAAACAAATCCCTAGAAGCTGGGCACAGTGGAGCATGCCTGTAGTCCCAGCTACTCAACAGTCTCAGGCAGGAGGATCACTTGAGCCTGGGAGTTGGAGACCAGCCTGAGCAACATAGCGAGATAGGCATGGTGGCACACACCTGTAGTCCCAGCTCCTGAGGAGGCCGAAGTGGCAGGATCACTTGAGCCTGGGAGGTTGAGTCTGCAGTGAGCCATGATTGCACCACTGTACTCCAGCCTGGGTGACAGAATGAGTCCCTGTCTCAAAAAAATAAGTTGTAGAAAGACCAAGAGCTGGGCACAGTGGCTCACACCTGTAATCCCGGCACTTTGGGAGGCTGAGGTGGGAGGATCACTTGAGCTTGGTTGGAGACCAGCTAGGCCAACGTAGCAAGACCCCCATCTCTCTTTTTTTAATAAATAAAAAAAAAATCAACACCATAGGATTGAGTGACAAGGACCTGAGGATGGCAGCTACAGGTGTGCCCACCCGGTAGCCATGCTCACAGTATCTATCCCACAGAAAGATCTTGTGGAGGAGGAGGCTGAGGAAGCTGGAGTGGCCCTGAGAAGCACCCAGAGCACACTGCAAGCAGCTCTGGCTGCAGATGCTTGGGCCACGCCCATCGCCATCCAGATCTACAAGAAGCACCTGGACCCCAGGCCCGGGCCCTGCCCACCTGAGCTGGGCCTGGCCCTGGGCCGGCTGGCCTGCTGCTGTCTGCACCGCCGGGCCAAGAGGAGGCCTCCTATGACCCAGGTAGCCAGCTGTCCCCTGGATGGGGTGGCCAGCCCGAAAGCCCGCATCCCAGGCCTGCTCTGTAGTGAGTGCGTCTCAGCACCCGCTAGGTCTCTCTCTGGAGTCCACACATCTCTTGCTTGCTGTTTGGTTCTGCTTGGGGCAGCGCAGCCCTGAACTGAGGGGCTGGGGCAGTCCTGCTTTGCTGAGCCCAGCTCTGACCCCCTTTCACATAGACATGGAAAGAGCTTCTTCCGCGCCCCCTGCTGGGTACACTGTGCCACTGCCTCTGCCTTTTTCTGTCCCCTTCGTACCCCACCTCTCCTCCGGTGACAGCTGGAAGTGAGCGGCCCTGTGTGAGCGCAGCAGGGCAGTGATTCACCTTGTAGAGGAAACGAGGCCTTCTTAGTCTTTGCGTTTGGTGGCTGTGCTTCTCAGCACTCCCCGTGACAGGAACAGAGTGTTGCCAACGGCAGGGTATGCCGTTCCAGAGCCCCGGGGCAGGTCACAGACGGTCTGTTCTCCACTCGCAGGTGTACGAGAGGCTGGAGAAGCTGCAGGCAGCGGTGGCAGGGCTGCCCGGGCAAGCAGAGGCCGCCAGCTGCGTCCCCCCTTCCCCGCAGGAGAACTCCTACGTGTCCAGCACTGGCGGTGCCCACAGTGGGGCTGCCCCATTGCAGCCCCTGGCAGCACCATCAGGAGCCGGCTCCCAGGCAGCAGAGCAGCTCCAGAGAGGCCCCAATCAGCCCGTGGAGAGCGACGAGAGCCTGTGTGGCCTGTCTGCCACCCTGCGCTCCTGGCACTTGACTCCCAGCTGCCCTCTGGGCCCGGCACCCCTCGGGGAGGCCAGCTGTCCTCAGGGGGACACGGCAGGAGAACTGAGCTGGGGGAGTGGCCCAGGGTTCCGAACTGCAGCCACGGAAGGTAGCTGGGGAGACGGGTTCTCAGGAGAGGGACCTTCTAGAAGAGGAGAACCAGGGCTGGGTGTTCAGCTCACTGTGTCCTTAGCAAGCCTGGTTTCCCCTCCCCCGGCCATGTCATCCTCAGGTGGAGCTCTCTCTTCAGCCCTCCCCCGCCCCGTTCCTGAAGACCAGGAACAAGGCAGGCTCTGTCCAGGGTAGCCTGAGAGCTGGGCCCTGCCCTGGGACTTCTCTGATGAATTCAGGCCTCAGGCCAGGGAGGCTGGGCACGAGGCTGCGGGCTGGGGAGGTGTGAGGTTAAGGGGGCGCTGTCTCCACCCCAGGACCGGCCCTGGGCAGCTCTGCATCGTCATCGGAGCCACCACAGATTATCATCAACCCTGCCCGACAGAAGATGGTCCAGAAGCTGGCCCTGTACGAGGATGGGGCGCTGGACAGCCTGCAGCTGCTGTCGTCCAGCTCCTTCCCAGGTGCTGCTGCCTGGGCTGGCCTCTGGGGGGCTCAGGCACATCTGTGCCAGCTCCAAGGAGCAGAGTCTGTCCCTACTATGCTGAGGGCTTGGGGCAGCCAGGCAGACTACTGCCTCTGGTGATCTCTGGAAGCCCAGCCTGCCCCCCATGGCTCCCTTAGCAAGACCGTGGCCTACCCCTCCCTCGCCTCCTGACAATAGCACCTCCCTTAGCCAGAGGGTGCCTGCCCCACTCTGCTTTCAGGAAATGGGAAGCCCCAGCAGGAATTTTCCATCCCAGGTACTATTTGAAGAGCCACTGCTTAAGAACCCTCAGCTGGGTGAGGTGGCTCATGCCTGTAATACCAACGCTTTCCGAGGCCAAGCTGGGAGGATCACTTGATCAAGGCAATTGTGAGCCGTGATCAAGCCATTGCACTCCAGCCTGGGAGGCACAGCCAGACCCTGTCTCAAACAAAAAACCCTCAATTCCCATGAGTGCTCCAGGAGATAAGGGAGCATGGCTTCTGGCATGGGGGAATCTCCCCCACTTGCTAAGCAGACTTTCCTCTTCCTTCCATAGGCTTGGGCCTGGAACAGGAAGGACAGGGCCCCGAAGAAAGTGATGAATTTCAGAGCTGAATTATTCACCTGGGCAGATTCCCCACATCCGGAAGTCAAAGTTCTCATGGTCAGAAGTTCTCATGGTGCGCGAGTCCTCAGCACTGCAGGCAGTAGTGGCGGGGCCCTGCCGTTCTAGAGTCAGTGGGCACAGGCAGGCAGAGTGGAGCCCTGCTTCTACACCAGCATCTGGGGGCAAGGAAGGCTGACGTCATCCAGTGGAGGGTGGTGCATGCTGGGAGGCTGCTGGCTGCACAGACCGCGAGGGGAAGAGAGGGCCTGCTGCGCAGGAGCATGGAGCAGGGAGCCGGCTCCCTAGAGCCAGGCAGGGTATCTGCAGCCCAGGCCTCCGGCAGCAGCCCTTTACACATCTCTGTGGACTTCGCTGAAAGCCTGCGGCAGTGGCCACCCTGCACAGCAGAGCTGATGAGGCCTAGGGCCCTCCTACTGTTTACAATTTGGAAACGTGCGGCCGGGTGTGGTGGCTCACGCCTGTAATCCTAGCACTTTGGGAGGCCAAGGCAGGAGGATTGCTTGAGCCCAATAGGTCAAGACCAGCCAGGCCAACATGATGAGACCCTGTCACAACAAAACATTTTTTTAAACAATTAGCTTGGCATGGTAGCGCATGCCTGTGGTCCCAGCTACTAGGGAGGCTAAAGTGGGAGGATCATTTATGCTTGGGAGGTAGAGGCTGCAGCGAGTCATGACTGCATCACTGCACTCCAGCCTGGATGAAAGAGCAAGACCCTGTTTCAAAAAGAAAAACACTGGGAAAAGTGAAGTATGGCTGACCTGTGGCTCAGTCCCAGGGAGAAGTGAGAATTCTGAGATCGTCCGGAGAGCCGGGTAGCACCCACCCCTACTTCGGGCCAGTGTCTTCAGGCTCTGCTGGGGACCTGTGAGCTGGCCTAATGTGATGGCCTGCAAGCTAGGCCACCCCTGAGCAGCACAGACGAGCTCCGAGCCAGGTCAGCCTTCGGAGGCCACAAGGTCAGCCTCAGGCCCAGGCACGACTGTGGCAGTGAGGCCACCACCGAGAGTCCCAAAATCTAGTTACCCAGACGGTGAGAAGTCCCCAGAAGGCAGAAAGCTGGGAGCATGGCAGAGGGAAGGGAAAGATTGCAGGGAAACTATGTGTCACATGTCTTTAGAAGCAAGTTAGGTTTCATGTCACCGAGTGTCCTCTTGCACGTCCAAAAGTAGCCCAGGGCTGTAGCACAGGCTTAACAGTGATGATGTGTTCAGCCATGAGTCACACTACGTGCCCCCATGGAGCTGGGCATTGGTGAAGTCCAAGCTGTCCTTGAGTAATAAAAACGTGTGTTGCAATCTCGGGCTCTGCTTGTGGACTTTATTGCACGGAAAGCCTTGAGCTTTCCCAATGCTTTGCACTGCAGGGTTCCTGAGTGTCCAGCCAGTCTCCACAAGGGTCTTCTTTCTACTCCGGGCTGGCCACACCCAGACTGGTGAGAGGTCCACAGTTCTGCTGCCCAGTGCTTATCATGTAGTTCATGCTTTTTATGCTATTCTAAATGGTATCTTTGATTTTCTTTCTTTTTTTGGCCATAAAAACAACCACCATAAAACTGTATCTTTAATTTTCTCATTCATCATGATATTATAGAGAAATGCAATCGATGCTGGGCGTGGTGGCTCACGCCTCTAATCCTAGCTCTTTGGGAAGCTGAGGTGGGCAGATCACTTGACCCAGGACTTTGAGACCAGCCTGGGCAACATGGCAAAACCCCGTCTCTACAAAAAGTACAAAAATTAGCCAGGCATAGTGGTGCACACCTGCAGTTCCAGGCTACTCAGGAGGCTCAGGTGGGAGGATGTGTTGAGCCCAGGAGGTTGAGGCTGCAGTGAGCCATGATTCCACCACTGCACTCCAGCCTGGGCAACAGAGGGAGGCCCTGCCTATATATAAATAAATAAGCAGTAGAGTTTTGTGTATGGACCTTGTATTCTGTGACCTTGTTTAAATTCACTATTTTTGTGACATGGAGTTTCACTCTTGTTGCCCAGGCTGCAGTGCAGTGACGTGACCTCAGCTCACTGCAACCTCCGCCTCCCAGGTTGAAGTGATCTTCCTGCCTCAGCCTCTCTAGTAGCTGGGATAACAGGACCTGCCACCACGCCCAGCTAATTTTTTTTGTAGAGATGGGGTTTCATCGTGTTGGCCAGGCTAGTCCCGCACTCTTGACCTCAGGTGATCCGCCCACGTCCGCCTCCCAAAGTGCAGGGATTAGAAGAGGGAGCCACCACACCGGCCCTTTTTTTTCTTGATTAGCCTAGAGGCTTATCAATTTTTATTGCTAATTTCAAAGGACCAATTTTTGCTTTTGTTGAGTTTTCTCTGTTATTGGTTTATTTTCCATTTTCCTGACTTTCTGTTGTTCCTTTCCTTTTGCTTATTTTTGGGTGCTTGTCTTTTTCCAGCTTCCTAAGGCATAACTTTAAATCATTTATTTTTAAGCCTTTCCTTGATTTCTTTCTCTTTTTTTTTCTTTTGAGACAAAGTCTCGCTCTGTTGCAGTGGTGCGATCTCGGCTCGCTGCAGCCTCCACCTCCTGGCTTCAAACGATTCTCCTGCCTCAGCCTCCACATGCCACCATACCCAGCTAATTTTTATAGTTTTAGTAGAGACAGGGCTTCACTTCGTTGGCCAGGCTGGTCTGGAACTCCTGACATCGTGATCTGCCCGTCTCAGCCTCCCAAAGTGCTGGGATTACAGGCGTGAGCCACCGTGCCTGGCACCTTTCTTCTTTTCTAATACAGGCATTAAAGCTGTAAATTTTCCTTTAAGCACAGCTTGAGCTTCATTCTGTACATTTGGATATATTCTATTTTCTCATAATGTCTAATTTCCCTCGTGATTTCTTCTTTAACCAATGACTTACTTACAACTTACATACAATGACTTACTTACAATGAAGTACGTTGTTTATGGCCGGGCGTGGAGGCTCACGCCTGAAATCCCAGCACTTTGGGAGGCCTAGGTGGGTGGGTCACATGAGGTCAGGAGTTCAAGACCAGCCTGGCCAACATGGTGAAACCCCGTCTCTACTAAAAATACACAAAATTAGCCGGGTGTGGTGGTGGGCGCCTGTAATCCCAGCTACTCAGGAGGCTGAGGCATGAGGATCGTTTAAACCCGGGAGGCGGAGGTTGCAGTGAGCTGAGATGGCACCATTGCACTCCAGCCTGGGCGACAGGGAGAGACTCATCTCAAGAAATTGCAGGTCATCTTTTTGTTCTTTATTTCTAATTTAATTCCATTGTGGTCAGAGAACTTCTCTGTATGATTTTGTTTCTTTTAAATTTATTGAGACTTACTGTATGGCCTAGCATATGGTTTAGCCTGGTGAGGGCTCCATGTGTATTTGAGAAGAGCATATATTCTGTAGATGAGTAGCATGTTCTATAAATGTTGACTAGGACTGGGTGCAGTGGCTCACGCCTGTAATCCCAACACTTTGGGAGGCCAAAGCAGGAGGATCACTTGAGCCCAGCAGTTTGAGACCAGCCTGGGAAACACGGCAAACAATAAAAAAGTTGGTGCGGCATGGTGGTGTGTGCCTACAGTCCCAGCTGTCTTGGATACTGAGGCGGGAGAATTACCTGAGCACAAGAGGTCGGGCCGTGAGGCGTGATCACATCGCTGCACTCCAGCCTGGGTGACACAACGAGATGCTGTGTCAAAAAAATAAGGAATTTTTTAAATATCAGCTAGGTCAAGGTGGTTGATAGTGCTGCACAGGGCTTCAATAGCCTTTTTTTCTTTTTTTTAGACAGAGGCTCACTCTTATTGCCCAGCCTGGAGTGCAAGTGCTGCGATCTTGGCTCACTGCAACATCCGCCTCCCGGGTTCAAGCGATTCTTCTGGCTCAGCCTCCTGAGTAGCTGGGATTACAGGAGCCTGCCAACATGCCCAGCTAATTTTTGCATTTTTAGTAGAGATGGGGTTCCACCATGTTGGCCAGGCTGGTCTCGAACTCCTAACCTCAGGTGATCCATCCACCTCGGCCTCCCAAAGTGCTGGGATTACAGGTGTGAGCCACTGTGCCTGGCATTTTTTTTTTTTGAGACACATTCTTATTCTGTCACCCAGGCTAGAGTGCAGTGGTGCGATCTCGGCTCACTGCAACCTCTGCCTCCCAGGTTCAAGCAATTCTACTGCCTCAGCCTCCATAGTAGCTGGGACCACAGGTTAGTGCCACCATGCCCAGCTAATTTTTACGTTTTTAGTTAGTAGAAACGAGGTTTCACCATTTTGACCAAGCTGGTCTCAAACTCCTGATCTCAAGTGATCTGCCCCCCTCGGTCTCCCAAAGTGGTGGGATTACAGGCATGAGCCACTGCGCCCAGCCCAGTCTTACCCTTTTAACGAGTCTGACGGTCTCTGCCTTTCAGTCAGTCTGTTACATTTAATGGTTGGAGTTAAGTCTGTCCTCCTGTTTTTTGTTTTCTGTTGCCCCATGTGTTGTTTGTTTCTGGTTTCCTCTATTTTTGACTTTTTCTGGATTAATTACATATTTCTGGGATTCCATTTTTTTCTCTGCTATTGACTTGGTCACTCTAATAACTCAGTGAGATGTCGTTCTGCTCAGGCCCCCTTCCTGAACTGTGGTCTGGAAAGTGCCTCCGGGTGGAAACTCAGGGCACTTGTAGGGTTCATCATATTTGTTTCTCTCTGGTCACAGCCCTGCATGACCTATTGTCCAATATCTAAAAATAAAATAATTGTCCAGTTTTTTTAGGTGTTTACAGCTGGGATCACTTATTCCACTGCGGCCAGGATAGCAAGTTTCTCCTCTTTTCTGATGACTTCTTCCCTCATAGTATCACTCCATGTGATCAATTTCTTCCTTACTTCTGGATCTATTTTGTTTTGTTTTCTTTTTTTTTTTTGTGAGACCTGAGTCTCACTGTCACCCAGGCTGGAGTGCAGTGGCACAATCTCTGCTCACTGCAACCTCTACCTCTCGGGTTCAAACGATTCTCCTGCCTCAGCCTCCTGAGTAGCTGGGATTACACGCCCAGCTAATTTGTATTTTTAGTAGAGATGGGGTTTCACGATGTTGCCCAGGCTGGTCTTGAACTTTTGATCTCAGGTGATCTGCCCACCTCGGCCTCGCAAAGTGCTGGGATTACAGGTGTGAGCCACTACACCCAGCCTCTGAATCTATTTTCATTAAACATGTCCTGGTAGCTTCCGTTTTTGAGGAATAAAAATAAAAAGTCATTTGACCCAACACCCCCTCCAGCCACAACCCTAATTCTCTGTTCCTCTTTATGGCCACACTTGTCAGAATGCTTGTCTGTTTTCTCACTGTCCCATTCCCCGTGAGTCCCTTCTACTCTGGTTCTGGCCCTGCCACTCCATCCAGTCGGTGGCCAGCTGCTTGTCTCCCATAAGCTGTGTGCCACTGAAGTCTCTGCTCTTTCTCAGTGTGCTGTGGGCTGTCTCTACCCAGCCCTACAAGAGGTGAGTCCCCCAAGACATGCTTCTGCACCCACTTAGTTCCCTGCGCTCATCCCGATGGTCATCTTCCTCATTCCCACGGCCCTATAGTGACAACTCCGAAGCGGCAGCGTCTCTGTCATGTTCTCTCCTCTGAGGCTGTGGCCTTCTGATTTCTCTCACAGCCACTGTAAACTTCAGTGGCCAAGCCAACTTGGGATTCCTTTTCACCATAAGCTTCCCACCTCACACGGGGCACTCTTTCCAGCACCCACCCAGCTGCCCACGCCAGAGCCTCAGAAGTTAGGCTTTTCTGAAAGGTAGAAAAGTACACAAACTGTCTTTGTACAGCCCAGTGACTCTTCTATATTTACACGACCATGTGGCAGCCACCACTTAGACCAACATATGAATCTGCTGCAGTTATCTCTTGATAGGTTCCAAGCCACCCCAAGATGTAAGTGCTGAAAATAATGGCAATGTTTGTTTTGCTCATGAGCCTTGGTTAGCGGGGGCGGCCTGATGGCTGCGAGCTGGAACCAGCCAGCAGTTCCTTTGTGTCCAGTGAAGGACGCTGACGGGGTGAGGACACCTCCGTGCGCTTCCTCCCTGTGCCTGTGAGGCTGGGTTCTCCAGGGAGCATCTCAAGCCAGAAAGCCCAGTGGAGACCGCGTCATCTGAGGGCCTGGCTTTGGGGTCAGGTGCGGCCACTTCCGTGGCAGCCTGCTCCCTAGATGCAAGCCCCTGAGGCCAGTGACGTGAGGGGAGATGAGCTGTAAGCCGCCTTTTTTGATGAGAGGAGTACCAGAGAACGTGTGGACGTGTTGAAAACCACCCCAGAGCATTCTGAGAAAGGTGAGAAACCCCAGAAAGCTTTCTCAAAAGACACAACCATTCTCCTGGCTTATTATTTATTTATTTTTTATTTTATTTTTTGAGACAGAGTTTTGCTCTTGTTGCCCAAGCTGGAGTGCAATGGCACAATCTTGGCTCTCAACTTTGCCTCCCAGGTTCAAGCGATTCTCCTACCTCAGCCTCCCGAGTAGCTGGGATTACAGGCGCGTGCCACCATGCCCGGCTAATTTTGTACTATTAGTAGAGATGGAGTTTATCCATGTTGTCAAGGCTGGTCTCGAACTGACCTCAGGTGATGATCTGCCCGCCTCGGCCTCCCAAAATGGTGGGATTACAGGTGTGAGCCATTGTGCCAGCCTTTTTTTTTTTTTTTGAGACATAGTCTTCTACTGTCGTCCAGGCTGGAGCGCACCGAGGGATTCTCCTGCCACAGCCTCCCCAGTAGTTGGGACTACAGGCACCCACCACCACGTCCAGCTAATTTTTATATTTTTAGGAGAGACGGGGTTTTGCCATGTTGGCCAGGTTGGTCTCAAACTCCTGACCTCAGGTGATCCGCCTGCCTTATCATCCCAAAGTACTGGGATTAGAGGCGTGAGCCACAATGCCCTGCCCTTCTAGCTTAAAACACATAGACCAGTTTTGCGTGTTCTGAAATTTCTTGTCGATGAGATCGCGTCGTGATTTAGTTTGGATGTATGGCCCTGACTCAATCTCATGTAATCCCCGGTGCTGGAGGTGGGGTCTGGTGGGAAGTGACTGGGTCATGGGCGCAGATTTCTCCTGGTGTTTCCACACCTCCCTGGGCGCCGTTCTCATGGGAGTTGCTCCACAGTGCGTGGTGCCTGGCGCCTCCCGTGTCTGGCTCTCGCTGCTGCTTTGATGTGACTGTTCCCCCTTCGCCTCCTGCCATGATTGGAAGCTTCCTGAGGCTCCCCTAGAAGCAGATGCAGCCATGCTTCCTGTACAGCCTGCAGAACCGTGAGCCCATTCCACTTCCTTTCTTTATCAATTGCCGCATCTTGGCCGTTTCTATACGAGAATGGATGAACACGTGTGGTGCAGACTCGCGTCAGCCTCCTGTCTGCGCTGCTTGCTGTTCTGAGATGTAGCCACGAGTAGCGCTGGGCAATTGCTTTTCCCTCCCAGGTAGGGTTGCATTGTATGAACGGACCACATTTGAGTCCTTCTACTCTTGGACGTTTGGGTTTTTGACTTTGGGGCTGGCATACAGCTGTTATGAACATTTCCGAATACGTCCTGCTGTACGTGTGCACTCATTCCTCTTGGGTGTTGTATACATCTGTATACAGATGTTGGAACATCTAAGCAGGGAGACTGAATGGGAGCTGGAAGTGCTGCAGTGGTCCTCACCCACCTCGCTGCGTACAAATGCCTCTGCTTGCCTCCCGCCTTCCAGATCCCAGGCAAATGGCTCCTGTGGGCAACCCTAACTCAGGGCCGCATAGCGAAAGGGATTCTCAGAAACGCGAAAACAGCACAGCCACGTGTCCCTGGGAGCAGAGCTGCTGGGTCACAAGCAGTGGATACATTCAGCTTTAGTTGATGTGGCTGGACACGTTCCAGCAGTGGAAGAAAGTTCCGGCTGCTCCACACTTGGTATTGGCAGCACATTTTCATCGTAGTCATCGTGGTCTAATGTGGTATCTCATTGTAGTTTCAATTTGCATTTCCCTAATGACTAATAAGTTCTCCATCTCTTCATTTGCTTATTGGCCTTTCTGTGAAAGGCATATTCAAATCTTTTGCTTATTGTTTAACTAGGTTGTCTTTTGTTTATTAATGTGTGGTACTTCTTTGCATATTCAAGATAGATACTTCAGCTATGCAAGGTGGCTCACGCCTGTAATCCCAGCACTTTGGGAAGCCGAGGCGGGCACATCACTTGAGATCAGGAGTTCTAGACCAGCCTGGCCAACGTGGTGAAACCCCATCTCTACTAAAAATACAAAAAAATTAGCTGGGTGTGGTGGTGAGCACCTGTCATCCCAGCTACTAGGGAGGCTGAGGCAGGAGAATCGATTGAACCCAGGAGTCAGAGGTTGCAGTGAGCTGAGATTGCACCACTGCACTCCAGCCTGGGCGACAGAGTGGGACTCTGTCTCAAAAAAAAAGGCGGGGGGAGCAGGTGTGGTGACTCACATCTGTAATCCCAGCACTTTGGGAGGCCAAGGCAGGTGGATCACCTGAGGTCAGGAGTTCTAGACCAGCCTGGCCAATACGGTGAAACCCGATCTCTACTAAAAACACAAAAGATTAGCTGAGCGTGGTGGCACACACTTCTAATCTCAGCTCTCTGTGAGGCTGAGGTGGGAGGATCACCTGATCCGAGGAGGTCAAGGCTGCAGTGAGCTGAGATTGCAACATTGCACTCCAGCCTGGGTGACAGAGTGAGACACCCTGTCTCAAAAAGAAATTATGACTTTTGATGAACAGTTTTTGAGACGGAGAGGCATACACCACCACACCCAGCTAATTTTTATATTTTTAGTAGAGACAGGGTTTCACCATGTTGGTCAGGCTGGTCTCGAACTCCCGACCTTGTGATCTGCCTGCCTCGGCCTCCCAAAGTGCTGGTATGCATTTTGCTAATACATGAGCCACTGTGCTTGGCATGAACAGTTCTTAATTTTAAAAAAAAATTATGCCCGAGGGATAAAAACACATAGTTATTGGCTGGACGTGGTGGCTCATGCCTTTAGTTCCAGCTACTTGGGAGGCTGAGGCAGAATTGCTTGATCCCGGGAGGTGAAGGTTGCAGGGAGCAGAGATCACGCCATTGCACTCCAGCCTGGGCAACAAAAGAGAAACTCTGTCTCAAAAAAGGAAAACAAACAAACAAAAAAACCACACACACAGTTCTTAACTGTAGCGTAGTCGAATTCACCACTCGTTTCTGTTATGGTTAATGCTTTCTTTGTTTTTGAAAGAGATTTTTGCTTACCCCAAGGTCATGAAGAGATTCCTCTTTTACTTTTAGACACTACGCTGCTCATCTTTCATATTTAGGTCTGTGCTACATCTCAAATTGATATTTATGTCTGGGGCAGGTAGGTATCAAGGCGTCCCTTTTTCCCACATGGACATCAAGTTTCACCCACGACCCTCAGGAAAAACAGTCTCTCCACCGAGTAAAAGTGGGGCCCTGTGGGAAGGCGGCAGCTGCCGGTCTGTGAAAAGGCCTTTCTGGCCTCTGGGCTTTGTACATTAGTCTATGTGTCTGTGCCTGCACCAGCACTGCGCTAGCTTCATTCCAGTAGCTTTATCGTATGTCTTAGTTATCCTGGGCCCCTGGCATTTCCATATACATCACAGAGCAGTCGGGCCTTTCATCTGTGTGACTGTTTGTAAGTGTACAACTCAGGGGCATGGGCCACGTTCCCGACCCAGAATGTTTTCTTCACCCTCAACGTCATCCTCCTCATCTTCCACACCCATCAGACCCTGACCCAGCCCGCCTCCTGCTCTGGCTGTGTGTGAGGAACAGCTCACCATTTGTTTTCTGTTGTCCCATCTGTCATTTGTTACTTTCTTTCTCCTTTTTTGCCTTTTCTCAGTGTCACTTTTCATTTGACTCCAGCAGTCACCCGAGGGATTGAGTCTGCACCTGCCTTATGACAGCCTTAGCGCTGGCATGGCGGCCCAAGCAATGCGAGAGGCTCCCAGAAGCGTGACTGCACTCCCCGTGGCTGCGGTCCCCATGGCTGTGGTCCCCGTGACTGCAGTCCCCGTGGCTGCACTCCCTGTGGCTGCGCTCCCCGTGGCTGCGGTCCCTGCTTGCCTCTGCTGCTCTTGTTTGCATCTATTTTAAATCCCAAAGGACATTATTAGTGTTGTCCTAAACAGCGCATTTTTTACCCACGTATATACCCTTTCTAGTGCCTTCCATGCCTTCCTGCAAATCTGTTCTTCCACCTTAGATCTTGATCTCTCTCTCTCCCTGCCACCCTTCTCTCTCTTTCTCAAATTACTTTATTTCTTGGCAGGAAATAGGGTCAAGAAAATAACAAGAGGATAACATCATCCCAATAGACGTTAAAGAATATGCGTGAACACCCATTCTCAGCTCCGTTCTGATTCTGACTTCTTTCGACAAACATGCCACAAACCCTCTCTCAGTCCCACCATAGAGAGGGCAGTACATTCTGAGTAAAGTTTGAAATAACAATATGCTGTATGACACAAGGGAGAACGTGCGTCTCTGTCGTGTGTTTATTAAGAGGGCTTGGGTGATCACGCTGGGACTTTTTTTTGAAACAGGATCCTGTTATGTTGCCCAGGCTGAAGTGCAGTAGCATGATCAGACCTCACTGCAGCCTTCATCTCCTGCGCACAAGCCATCCCCAACCCCCCACCAACCCCCGCTTCAGCCTCTCGAGTACCTGGGACCACAGGTGCCTGCCACCATGCCAGCTAATTATTTTTACTTTTCACTAGGGACAGGGTCTCGCTATGTTGCCCAGGCTTGTCTCAAACTCCTGAGCTCAAGCGATCCTCCTTCCTCAGCCCCCCAAAGTACTGAGATTACAGCCGAGCCACTGTGCCCAGCTATCCTGGAGTTTTTAACCACTTCATTAAGACATCTCCTACACCACAAGGTTCACTTGTTTGAAGTGTGCAATTCAGTGGTTTTTAATAGATTTACGGACTTGCGCAACCGTCACTCTATTTGAGCATATTTTCATCATTCCGAAAAGAAACACTGGCCAGGCATGGTGGCTCACACCTTTAATCTCAACACTTTGGGAGGCCGAAGCGGGTGGATCACCTGAGGCCAGGAGTTTGAGACCAGCCTGGCCAACATGGTGAAACCCCGTTTCTACTAAAAATACAAAAAATAGTCAGGTGTGGTGTCACGCGCCTGTAGTCCCAGCCACTCGGGAGGCTGAGGCAGGAGAATCCCTGGAACCTGGGAAGCAGAAGTTGCAGTGAGCCAAGATCACGCCACTGCACTCCAGCCTGGGTGGCAGAGTGAGACTCCATCTCAAAAGAGAAAAAGGAAAAGAAGAAGAAACACCATACCTTTTAACAGTCACTGCCCATTTCGTCCCCATTTTCTCTTCCAACTGAGGCAGTTGCTCACCTCGTTTCTGTCTCTATAGATCCACCTGCTGTGCACACTCCATATAAATGGGATCATATGCACGGGAGCTTTGTGTCTGGCTCCTTTCACTTAGCACTATGATTCTGGGGTTCATCTGTGTTGTGGCATATCTCAGCATGTCATTCTTTTTTGTAATTTTTTTTGCTGAGACAGGGTCTCACTCTGTCGCCCAGGCTGGAGTGCAGTGGTGTGATCTCGGCTCACTGCAGCCTCTGCCTCCTGGGTTCAAGCAATTCTCCTGCCTCAGCCTCTCGAGTACCTGGGATTATAGGCGCACCACCATGCCCAGCTAATCTTTCTGTATTTTTAGTAGTGACGGTTTCATCGTGTTGGCCAGGCTGGTCTGTAACCTCTGACCTCAAGTGATCCGCCTACCTTGGTTCCCAAAGTGCTGGGATTACAGGCATGAGCCACCACACCCAGCCAGCACTGCATTCTTATTTATGACTGAATAATATTCCACTGTGGGGGTGGGCCACATTTTGTTTATTCATCACTTGATGGACTTTTGAGTTGCTTCCATTTGGGGGCTACTGTGGATAGTGCTGCTGTGAACATTTGGGTGTAAGTTGTTATATGGATGTGTTTTCATTTCTGTATGAGTGGAATTGCTGGGTCATGTGGTAACTGATATGTAATTTTTGAGGATCTGTCAAACTATTTCCAAAGTGGCTACGCCAGTTTACATTCCCAGCAGTGGTGTATGAGGGTTCTGATTTGTCCACATCCTTGCCAAACTTGTTTTGTCTGTCCTTGTGATTATAGTTATTGCAGTAGATGTGAAGTGTTATCTTATTGTAGTTTTGATTTTCATCTCCCTAATGGAAGATGATATTGAGGGTATTTTTTTTTAAATTTTTTGAGACAGGGTCTTGCTGTGTCACCCAGGTGAGAGTGCAGTGGTGTGAACACAGCTCACTTCAGCCTTGGACTCAAGTGATCCTCCCACCTTAGCCTCCCAAACAGATGGTATTTTTTTTACCACACATGCAGGCGTGTGCCACCCTGCCTAGCTAATTATTTTATTTTATTTTTTGAGTTGGAGTCTTGCTCTGTTGCCCAGGCTGGAGTGCAGTGGTGCGATTTTCAGTTCACGGCAATCTCCGCCTCCCGGGTTCAAGCAATTCTCCTGCCTCAGCCTCTGAAGTAGCTGAGATCACAGGCACGCGCCACCACACCCGGCTAATTTTTGTATTTTTAGTAGAGACGTGGTTTCACCGTGTTGGCCAGGCTGGTCTCGAACTCCTGACCTCGTAATCTGCCCGCCTCGACCTCCCAAAGTGCTGAGATTACAGGTGTGAGCCACTGCACCCAGCCTACTTTTTGTATTTGTATTTTTGTAGAGACGGGGTCTCGCCATGTTGCTCAGGCTGGTCTCCAACTCTGAGCTCAAGTGATCCATGAGAGCATCTTTTTATGTGTACGGACACCGTCCTTCAGTTTGAAGAGCTGTTGTTATAGTACAGGAAGGCTGGCATCGTATTACTCTAACCATTGCTTCAACCATTTTCTGAAAATGTATTTATTTTGCCTTCATTTTTTTTTTCTTTTTTTGAAAAAAACAGAGGGTTTCACCATGTTGTTCAGGTTGGTCTTGAACTCCCGACATCAGGTGATCCGCCCGCCTTGGCCTCCAAAGTGCTTGGATTACAGGCGTGAGCCACCACACCCAGCCTTTGCCTTCATTTTTAATGTTTTTTTATTTTATATGTTTTGTAGAGATGAGATCACACTTTATTGCCCAGACTGATCTTGAACTCCCAAGCTCAAGTGATCCTCCCACCTTGACCTCCCAAGGCACTAGGATTATAGGCTTGAACTACCACACCCATCCTTGTCTTTGTTTCTTTGTTTGTTTTGCAACAGAGTCTTGCTCTGTCGCCCAGGCTGGAGTGAAGTGGCGCAATCTCAGCCCACTGCAACCTCCGCCTCCCGGGTTCAAGCAATTCTCCTGCCTCAGCCTCCGGAGTAGCTGGCATTACAGGTGCCCGCCACCACGCCCAGCTAATTTTTGTATTTTTTAGTAGAGACAGGTTTTGCCGTGTTGGCCAGGCTGATCTTGAACTCCTGACCTCAGATGATCTGTCCGCCTTGGCCTCCCAAAGTGCTGGGATTACAGGCGTGAGACACCACGCCTGGCCTGTTTGTTTTTAAACGGGGCCTCACTCTGTCACCCTGGCTGGAGTACAGTGGTGTGATCACGGTTCATTGCAGCCTCCACTACCTGGGCTAAAGTGATTCTCCCACCTCAGCTTCACATGTAGGTAGGACCACACATGTGTGCCATCATGCCCAACTAATTTTTAAATTATTTGTAGTGATGAGATCTCACTGTGTTGCCCAGGCTGGTCTGAAACTCCTGGACTCTAGCGATCTTCCTGCCTCGGGCTCCAAAAATGCTGGGTTTGTAAGTGTGAGCCACCACACCTGATGTGCCTTCATCTTTAAAGGATATTTTGCTCTATACATAATTCTAGCTTGTCAGGTTTTTCTTTTTCAGCACATGTAAAGATAGCAATACACTACTTTCCATTATTTCTGTTGAAAAGTCAGCCATCAGAGCTGAAAAAATTAACCAGTGTGGTGGCATGCACCTGTCGTCTTAGCTACTTGGGAAGCTGAGGTGAGAGAATTAATTGCTTGAGCCCAGGAGTTCGAGGCTGCAGTGAGTAATGTGTCACTGCATTCCAGCCTCGGTGACAGAGTGACACCCTGTCTCAAAAAGCAAACAAACAAACAAGAATGAAAGAAAAGTCAGCTATCAGTCTTACTGCACCATTCTAAAACATGCCTTTTTTTCATTGGCTGCTTTTTTTTATGTTTATGAGTTGGGGTAGCCTTCATTCTACAAAATAAAGTGAAAGCTCTCTACTGGCTGCTTTTAATCAGTTTTTGTCTTTGATTTTCAATGGTTTGACTAGGTGTGGTTTTCTTTGTATTTTCCTTGAGACAGACTCTCACTCTTGTCGCCCAGGCCGGAGTGCAGTGGTGGGATATCGGCTCACGGCAACGTCTGCCTCCCGGGTTTAAGTGATTCTCCTGTCTCAACCTGCCAAGTAGCTGGGATTTCAGGTGTCTGCCACCACGCCCGGCTAATTTTTGTATTTTTAGTAGAGACGGGGTTTCACCATGTTGGCCAGGATGATCTCGATCTCTTGACTTCGTGATCCACCCACCTCTGCCTCCCAAAGTGCTGGGATTACAGGCATGAGCCACCACTCCCAGCCTGGTTTTCTTTGTATTTATTCTGCTTAATGGTTGTAAAGCTTCTTGAATGTGTGGTTTGATGCCTTTTGTCAATTTTGGAAATTTCTCAGCCAGTATTTCTGTAAATATTACTTCCATCTCTTCCCCGCCATGTCTTTGGGGGAACAAGTACTTGAAGTCATGCCTTCAGTTTTTTTTGAATATGTATTTTGTCCAACTTTGATCACTATTTTCAGTGAGGGTTAGTCTGATACGAATGACTATATCACGGCCAGAATTGGAAGTCTGCAGAAGTTCTTCTTAACTCCTCCCATTCCCTCCCTCACACTCCAGTACCAGACAGTGAACACACCTTTCTCCTGATTGTCTGTGTCAGGGATTCCTATGTGGGATTCCTGTCCCTGCCGCTCCCTCTACAGTTCTGTGGACATGAACACGAAGCAAGGGTCACTTCTAAAGCTAACCTGCCTTTATCCTTGCTGCCTCCAATGTTAAACTCTGCCCTTGCTTTAGCCCCATTTAAGACAGATCTGGCCCCAGGCGAGCCAGAATGAAGTCAAATCCAAAGCGCATCCCTTGGCTTTTCTCTCCGTTGAATTCATGAACCACACTCGGTTCCACCACTCGTGATGTTTGGTTGCGTTTTTTCTAAAGATCTCCCCAAGAGCCATGCCTGTGGTCTCTAGGACAGCAGTTGCCGTGGCAACCCCCAGCAAGCGCTTGTGAGCGGAAGCTGGTTTCACCCTGTCAGCAGGAGGGGCGAGACAGGGGACAGGCTGGCAGAGGGATTGGAACCTGTGGTTTCTGAGGGACAGGGCAGCAGAGACGCCACTCACCTAGTGAGAGGCTGGAAGAGCAGGTGGACTTCTCGCTACTGCCTTCACAGCACAGCACCTGCTACCAGATCACAAATGTCACATCAGAAACAGCCCTCGCCCGTGCTTTTCTGGGAGAGAAGGAAAGTCAGTGAATGAAGACCTCCCTCTTGGGTTGGGTTTTCTGCTGAGTCACTGCCTTAATGGCTACCAGAGACAACTGACAGCCCCTCGCTAGGCCGGTTTCTAAGGCAACCACTGAGCAAGGCGGCCAGCGCCACGCGGCCCGACCAGAAGAGACGCCCATACTCGGCCACCATGTTGCCTTTTTAATGTCTATTCAGAATTTTTAGAGCCTGTATTTTAAAAAGAAAAACAAAACAAGCTTTTCCTTTTAAAAAAAAATACCCTCTCGTTGTTAAAAAAAAAAATACAAACAGTACAGATGCACGTGAAGTAAGAAAAACGCCTTCATTTCTGCCAGTCTCCACTCCTCTGGCTAAGAGCAGCTGTGGCCCCCGGCCCCTGGTTTAGGTCCCCTCAGCACATGCTTCTCATGCTTCCATGCCTTGCCTGCTTCACTTAACAAGACAAATCGAGAATGTTCCCCTGGGCGCAGATGACCCTGACTTTTGTTCTTTTTTAGAGCTGCATGAATGTACTCTGCGTCATTTATTTCACTGGCCTCCCCGGAGAGTCAGTTCAGTTGTTGCAGTTTCTGTGTTGTGTGTTTGCCATCACAAAGAATCCTGGTTCCTTGCACGTGTGTTTTGTACTTAGGCAAGATCTTTAGGCGAGATCTCTAGGAGCAGGACTGCTGCGTCACTTTGATAGCTGCAGCCAACGTGGCCGCCAGAACATGGAGTATTGGCAAGTTTCCCCTTTGGATTTTTTTTTTTTTTTTTGAGACAGGGTCTGGCTGTCACTCAGGCTGGACAGATTGCAGTGGTGCCATCATGGCTCACTGCAACCTTGACCTCCCAGGCTCAAGTGATCCTCCCACCTCAGCCTCCCGAAGAGCTGGGACTACATATGTGTGCCACCATGCCTGGCTAATGTTTCATTTTTCTGTAGATTTGGGGTCTCACTATGTTTCCCAGGCTGTTCTGGAACTCCTGGGCTCAAGAGATCCTCCTGCCCCGACCTCCCAAAGTGCTGGGATTACAGGCGTGAGCCACCATGTCCAGCCTCATCTTTGCACATTTGATAGGTTAAACATCTGTATCTTGTTTTGAAATGTGCTTTTCTTTCATCGTGAGTGCAGGCGGACCATCCTCCGTTGTTTTTATTGGCCTTTTGAGCTACATAGTCCTTTGTCAGATTCCCATCGGGCTGTGGGTCTTTTCCTGATTGGTGGGTGCCATTATCTCCATATTTGGGATTGTAATCCTTTGTCTGTCCATACGTGTTGCAGATACTCTATCCTGGTTTGTGTCTGGCTTTATTTGTGGTACTTTCTGTACAAAAACTAATCTTTTCTTTTAAGCCTCTGTCTTGCATATCAGGCTTAAAAAGGCTTTCCCCACTTCCAGATCATTTTTAAAAGCCACTCAGTTTTCTTCCAGTATGAGTTTATCTTTTAATGTTTAATTATTTTCTGATATACAGAGAACTGTGCCCAAATAACAGAGAATAGTCATTCTTTTCAAACAAACATGAAACATTCAGAAAAATACCATGCTGTGTGCCACAAAAAACAGATCAGCTAATTGCAAGAAGTAGAGGTTCCACAGACCTCATTACTGACTGTAGTGCAAAGAAAACACCCCCTCCCACAAAATTTCTAACTGAACACTTAAAAATGAGGCAGAAGCCGAGTAAGGTGGCTCACACCTGTAATCCCAGCACTTTGGGAGGTCGAGGCGGGCAGATCACAAGGTCAGGAGTTCGAGACCAGCCTGGCCAACATGACGAAACTCCGTCTCTACTAAAAATACAAAGAAATTAGCCTGGCATGGTGGCACACTCCTGTAATCCCAGCTACTCCGGAGGCTGAGGCAGGGGAATCGCTTGAACCAGGAAGGCAGAGGTTGCAGTGAGCCGAGATCACACCACTGCACTCCAGCCTGGGCGACAGAAGGAGACCTTGTCTCAAAAAAAAAAAAAAAAAAAAACAAATCAGGCTGAAGGACTTTGAGACCAGCCTAGGCAACATAGTGAGACCTTGTCTCTACAAAAAGAAGAAAAAGTTAGCTGGACATGGCATATGCCTGTCATCCCAGCTACTTGGAGGCTGAGGTGGGAAGATCGCCTGAGCCCAGGAGGTTGAGGCTGCAGTGAACCATGATCGCACCACTGCATTCCAGCCTGGGCAACAGAGGGAGACCCTGTTTCAAAAAAAGAGAGATGACCGCTTTTATTGATTTATTTTGAGATGGAGTTTCAGTCTTGTTGCAGTGAGGTGAGACTGCACCAGTGCACGCCAGCCTGGGCGACAAAGCAAGACTCCATCTCAAAAAAAAAAGGGGGAGTAGTAAAACAGAATAGACCACGAGTCACATATGAAGTCGAGTTGCTAAGCACTAAACTTCTAAAGGGTCCCTCCAGGTCCCCAGGCCACTCCAAGTGCCAAGTACAACCCATCCCCAGTGTAGAGCAAATTCTTGTTGCCTTTCATAAGGAGAGAGGTGTTTCCGTAAGATGGAGAGCCGAGTAAGCCCAAGTACAGCAAGAATCAAGCTTTCCCAGCACTGAGAGGGCCTGGCTGGCTGCAGCCTGATGAGGTGCTGGGCTGCGCTGCCCTGGCCGCGCTGCTGGGGGTGGCCGCGCTGATGGGTGTGGCCGTCTGGCTCCCACACTGCTCTGCATCTCTGGCTAATTAAACTAAGAACCGAATGCGGTCTGTGTTTCTACCCATCTGCAGCCACCGGGTGCTAGAAGGGACTCCCAGCTGCCCTGTCTATGGAGTAGTCATTCTTTTATTCCTATACTTTCCTAATAAACTTGCTTTCGCTTTACTGTAAAAAATAAAAATCAAAAATAAAAGGGCTTCCCACCCCCACCCCATTTTCCCAATTGCAGCTGTTGGCTGTAGACTCCCTAGAATCACCACCAGAAAAACCTGTTGTTCAGACGAAGTTGAGTTTATTAGACTCACTGCAAAGAGGAAGAACACTCCCTCGACAGAGCTGGCCTCCGATTGCCAGGGAGGAAGAAGAGAAAATGCCCAAAGGCCGAGCCAGTACCGGGAGGGCCGGGTGGGAGGCGCGGTCAGGTGGACTCAGGGCGTCGCCTTGGACTGGTGGACGCAGCCTCGGGCCAGGTCTGTGAGTCCCATGTTTCAGGAGCATGGGTGTATTGGAATCGAATTGGCCTGCTGTGCCAGTTCCCAGGTTTGTGTGGCAGAGCAGCTGGCCCCAGAGCTGTGTATCACAGGGACAGGAAGGCACCTCGCTCCAGTGTAGCTGAGCACAGAGCCAGGAGACGATGCTGGGTGCAGATTCCCAACCAAGACCCCCAGTGGAGAAGAAAAGGAGGACAAAGGCCACTGCCCACTCCCACTCCCCTCCGAGCCCACCAAGATCACCTACTGGTAAGGTCATTACTGCCTACAGTAAGGGATGCTGCAGCCTTGCCCATGCCTGAGAAGTTTCCGGAAGGGTGAGGTTAAAGGTGGGATTTTGTTTGCTTTTGGTTTTGGTTTTGTTTCTGAGACAGGGGCTCTCTCTGTCGCCCAGGATGGAGCGCAGTGGTGCAATCATGGCTTACTGCAGCCTTGAACTGTTGGGCGTAGGTGATTCTTGTTTACGACTGGCGAAGGCCTTGCAGGTCACCTTGAAGAATAAACGGCCATTCGAATAAGCCCAGGTGAGCAATCTGCTTCTGAGCAGGAGGCTGTTACCCTGATGAGGGCTACGTGAAAAATCGAATGTTCAGATGAATGGATTTCCAGGAAGTTTCTGAAAGAAACACTAAAGTTATTTGTAACTTCCTTTTCCTAGACAAGGATGTCCTAGAATAGTCAAGTCGTGTTAATGCGGTAGTCAGATAGCAAAAGTCCAGACACTGGGTGACAATGGCTGCTCTCAGCTCTCCCCTGAGTATCTCACGTTCTGAGGTCAAAAGCTGCTGAGCTTGGGGACAGCCATGTCCCTATGGAGAGGGGCAGAGCTGGTCCTACCACCACTGCCAGCTCCCATGCTAGTGCCCAGGTGACCAGGGGCATGAGTTGGGGTCACATTTGAGGGGAGCATGTAGGGGCTGTCCTCTGCAAAGCCAAGGGAGGGGTGCCCAGAGACACTGACTCCCACGGAGGAGAGGTGTTTGGCTCGTGTGACAGTGGCTGAGCTCTGGGTGCTGCTGTCTGGCATGGCAAGGAGGTGGCAGGCGTCAGCTGTCCTGCTGACCCAAGTTGTAGGATCTCCTTCTACTGAGGGCCCCTAGCTGCAAGAGCTGTTGAGGGGCTGCCGGCCGCAGGGATGAGAGGCTGGGGAGAAGTGGAGCCCCAGGCAGAGGAACGCTTTGACTCAGATACAAGGTTCATGTTGGGAAGTAAATGCCCTTGGGTTTAAGAACCAGAATGAGGCTGAAGTGGTGCCCGACACTGCGGGAGGCCAAGACGGGTGGACTGCTTGAGCTCAGGAGTTTTAGACTAGCCTGGGCAACATAGGGAGAACTCATCTCTACAAACAGTCATTTAAAAATTAGTTTGTGCACTTAAAAAAAAATTAAGAGCTCTGTGGCTCATGCCTGTAATCCCAGCACTTTGTGAGGCCGAGGCGGGCAGATCACCTGAGGTCAGGAGTTTGAGACCAGCCTGGCCAACTTGGAGAAACTCCATCTCTACTAAAATACAAAAATGAGCCAGGCATGGTGGTGTGTGCCTGTAATCCCAGCTTCTCAGGAGGCTGAAGTGGGAGGATCGCTTAGGCTCAGGAAGCTGAAGCTGCAGTGAGTCCGGATCTTACCACTGCACTCCAGCCTGGGTAACAGACCTGTCTCAAAAAAAAAAAAAAAAAAAAAAAGAAAAGAAAGAAAAAAAGAAAACAGATAAAGAAAAGAAAAGAAAAAAGAACCAGGCCAGGTGTGGGAGCTCACACCCGTAATCCGAGCACTTTGGGAGGCCGAGGCAAGTGGGTCACAAGGTCAAGAGATCAAGACCATCCTGGCCAACATGTTGAAACCCCATTTCTACTAAAAATACAAAAATTAGCTGGGTGTGGTGGCACGTGCCTATAGTCCCAGCTACTCAGGAGGCTGAGGCAGGAGAATCGAACCCAGGAGGTGAGGTTGCGGTGAGCTGAGATCACGCCACTGCACTCCAGCCTGGCGACAGAGCAAGACTCCATCTCAAAAAATAAAGAAAAAAGAATCAGAATGAAACTAATTCCAAGCAACCTGAAACATGATGCACTCGGGCCCCATGTCTTAAGAGGAATGTGGTACAGCTCAGTGGGGTGGGGGCAGGGGCAGTTGCTGGAAAATAGGGCCCAGTGAAGACAGCCAGAATGTCCTGACTCAAACCTTCCCAGCAGACCAGAGGACTTTTCAATTGTGCAATCAACTGATTTACAAAGAATGAGAGCTTTGCTTCATCCTTCCAGCACGTATTCCTTGTGCACTACGTCTGGCTAATTTTTTCAGTTGCGTTGGCCAATCTAACATAGGGAAATGGGAAGAAACAGTGGTGATCCTGGAGATATTGTCTCATTCTTGACTAATGAAAGTCCCTCTGGTGTTCCACCATTAAGCACAGAACTGCTTGTGGCTTCATATAATCAGTTCATGAAGCCATCATCTGTGCAGATTTCACTATTTATTTATTTATTGAGAAGGAGTCTTGCTCTTTCACCCAGGCTGGAGTGCAGTGGTGTGATCTAGGCTCACTGCAGGCTCACTCTACCTCCCAGGTTCAAACAATTCTTCTGCCTCAGCCTCCCAAGTAGCTGGGACTACAGATGTGCACCACCACACCCAGCTGATTTTTTTGTCTTTTTAGTAGAGATGGCGTTTCATCATGTTGGCCAGGATGGTTTCAATCTCCTGACCTCGTGATCGGTCCGCCTCAGCGTCCCAAAGTGCTGGTATTACAGGTGCAAGGCACTGCGCCCGGCCTTTTTCTTTTTTTTTTTTGAGACAGAGTTTCACTCTTGTTGCCCAGGCTGGAGTAGAGTGGCGCGGTCTCAGCTCACTGCAACCTCACCTCCTGGGTTCAAGCATTCACCGACATCAGCCTCCCAAGTAGCTGAGACTACAGACGTGTGCCACCACGCCCGGCTAAGTTTTGTTTTTGTTTTGTTTTGTTTTGAGACGGAGTTTCGTTCTGTCACCTAGGCTGGAGTGCAGTGGTGAGATCTCAGCTCACTGCAACCTCCGCCTCCCAGGTTCAAGCGATTCTCCTGTCTCAGCCTCTCAAGCAGCTGGGACTACAGGTACCCACCACCAAACCGGGCTACTTTTTGTATTTTTAGTAGAGACAGGGTTTCACCATGTTGGCCAGGCTGGTCTCAAACTGCTGACCTCAGGTGATTCACCCACCTCGGCTGGCCTCCCAAAGTGCTGGGATTACAGGTGTGAGCCACTGAGGCTGGCCTTCTTCTACTCAGGGGGCTGAAGTGGGAGGATCACCTGAGTCTGGGAGGGTGAGGCTGCCGTGAGCTGTGGTCATGCCACTGCACTCTAGCCTGGGCAATAGAGTGAGGCTGTTGTCTCGAAAAAATTTTTTTAGTGGGCAAAAAATCTGAATATACATTTTTCAAAAGATGACATGCAAATGGCCAACAGGTATATGAAAAAATGCTCCACCTCACTAACCATCAGGGACATGCAAGTCAAAACCACCATGAGATGTCATCTCACCCGGTTACAATGGCTTTTAACAAGAAGATTTTTAAAAATAACAAATTCTGGCAAGGATGCAAAGAAATGGGAAGGCTCTTACGCTGTCGGTGGGAATGGAAAGTAGTCCAGCCGCTACAGAGAACAGTGTGGCAGTTACTCCAAAATCTCAAAACAGAACTACTGGATTCCCCAGCAATTTCACTACTTGGTATATATTTAAAGAAGTTGAAATCGCAATGTCAAAGAGAGGTCTGCACCCCCGTGTTCATTGCAGCACGATTCACAACAGCTAAGAGATGAGCAACCGAAGAGTCCATCAATGGATAAGGAAAGTGTGGTACCTGTACGTGCCGGAACTCACTTGGCCATAAAAGAGAAGGAAATCCGGTTATTTGTGACCAAGTAGATGAAACTGGAGGACATTGTGTGAAATGAAATAAGCCAGGCACAGAAAGACAAACACCACACGACCTCACTGATACGCAGAAAATAAAAAAGCTGAACTCATAGAGGCAGAGCAGAATGCTTGTTACTGGGGGCTGCAGGGGGTGGGTGGGGGTGGAAGGGTGAGGAGATGGTGGCCAAGGGATTCAAACCTCCAATTAGGAGGAATTCCAATTAGTTCAAGAGATTGACTGTACATCATCATGACTATGGTTAATATAAATGTGTTGTGTACATTTGCTTATAGTATATTCACTTCTTTGCTTTTTTTTTTAAGAGTCAAGTGTGGCCGGGCGCGATGGCTCACGCCTGTAATCCTAGCACTTTGGGAGGCCAAGGTGGGTGGATCACCTGAGGTCAGGAGTTCAAGACCAGCCTGGCCATCATGGTGAAACCTCATCTTAAAAAAATAAATAAATAAATAATAAATAATAATAAAAAAAAAAGAGTCAAGTGTGAACCCCAAACATCTGAAACAGGTCTCAGTTAATTTAGAAAGTTTATTTTGCCAACGTTGAGGACGTGTGCCCATGACACAGCCTCAGGAGGTCCTGACAACATGTGCCCAAGGTGGTCAGAGCACAGTGTGGTTTTATACATTTCAGGGAGACTTGAGACATCAATCAACATATGCAAGGTGAACAATGGTTTGGTTCAGAAAGATGGGACAACTCGAAATGGAAAGTGGCTTCCAGGTTGATAAGAGACAAATGGTTGCATTCTTTTGAGTTTCTGATTGGCCTCTCCAAAGGAGGCAATCAGATATGCATTTATCTCAGTGAGCAGAGGGGTGACTTCGGATAGAATGGGAGGCAGGTTTGCCCTAAGCAGTTCCCAGCTTGACTTTTCCCTTTAGCTTAGTGATTCGGGAGCCCCAAGATTTATTTTCCTTTCACACGGGTCTCCCTCTGTCACCCAGGCTGGAGTGCAATGGTGTGATCATGGCTTATTGCAGCCTCAGACTCCCAGGCCCAAGCAGTCCTCCCTCAGCCTCCAAGTAGCTGGGACCACAGGTTCACGCCACCATACCCACCTAACTTTTGTATTTGTTTTCAGAGATAGGCTCAACATGTTGCCTAGGCTGGTCTCAAACTCCTGGGCTCAAGCAATCCTCCCACCTCAGCCTCCCACAGTGCTAGGATTACAGACGTGAGCCACGGTGCCCGGCCTGGATATTCATGTCTTGATCAGCTTTTGGATGATATTAGCTAATGTTTTATTTTAGAAATGTCTACCAGTGTTTAACAGCAGTATCAATAGTTTTCCATGTGTGTATATGTTTATGTGTGTGCATACGTGTGTATGCATGTGCATGTGTGTGAGTGGATGTGTGTGCATGTGCATTTGTGCGTGTGTGCATGCATGTGTGCATGTGTGTGCACAGGTGTGTGCACGAGTGTGTGCATGTGTGTGCATATGTGTATGTGTGTGCATGTGTCCATATGCATGTGTGTGTGTTCACGTGTGTGTATGCATATGCACGTTTGTGTATGCGTGTGCGACTGTGTGAAGTCTGTAACCAGATTCAGTGAGTCAGCCAGGAGTACCTATTGTGTGCCAGACACCGGTGTGGACTCAGAGTGGAGCAGCGACCAGGATCCACAAGAGTCTGCCTTTGTGATACTAACATTCTCCTGGGGGACAAAGGTTATTCTGGCTTCATAAAGCACATCTGGAAGCTTCAGTGTCTTTAAAACCCTGGACTCACCTGTCTCTTAAAGGCCAGAACTAATTCACTGGAGGACTCACTAGGCCTGGGCTGTCTGATAGCTGCCATGTCGTCTCCGCTTCAGCCACCCCACATTGGGAATGAAACTGTTCCTTAAAACCCTGAAGGCTGGGCACAGTGGCTCAGGCCTGGAATCCCAGAACTTTGGGAAGTAGAGGTAGGTGGATCGCTTGACCTCAGGGATTCCTGACCAGCCTGGGCAACATGGGGAGATCCCATCTCTACTAAAAGTAACATAATTAGCCGTGCATGGTGGTGTGGGCCTGTAGTCATAGCTACTTGTGGGGCTGAAGTGGGAGGATCACCTGAGCCCAAGGAGGTCCAGGCTGCAGTGAGCCGAGACTGCACCACTGCTCTCCAGCCTGGGAGACTGAGACCCAGTCTCAAACACACACACACACGCACATGCACACACACATCCCCCCCAAACCTCTGCAGCCCACAGCAGTGTCCAGGTCCTCTCACCCAGAGCCAGCAAGTCCAGGAGTGAAGACATGATGAGAGGCCCCTTCAGTCACTCAGGATCTGATGACATGAGGGCCAGGTCCCTGCTCAAACCCTGAATGCACCTCGCTTGGGGTTAAAATGGTTCAAGAGCAAAGGGCCCACCTCCCCCACCCCATGCTCTCTTCTTCCGCCCCCCTCCCAGCCTTCTCCTGCCACTCTTTTGCCCCTATCTCAGGCTCTCTCCACTGAGGCATAGGAAGAGATGCTTATTGGTCATGGGGAAATGCAAAATGCAAGATAAAAAGGAGCTATCTAGACCCCACCCGGAATGACCGCCACTGAAGACTGGTCGCAGGGAGCATCAGTGAGGATATGGGGTGCATGAAAGGTTCACATGCGGCCAGCAGGAGTGTCTAATGGCACAGCTGCTTTGAATCACCATCCAGCAGTTTCTTATCAACTTAAAAACTTCTTAGGAGCAAGATAATCCTCAGTTTGAATGACAAAATAGAAATAAAAATTTTAAAAAAGAAAAAAACTCCATCTACCCTAACCAAGGATGCTCATCAACAAATGAACAGATAAACAAAACTGCGGGCCTCCACACCACGGAATACTACTCAGTGATTAAAAGGAAGGAAAGAGGACTGCTTGATCCAGGAAGTCAAGGCTGCAGTGAGCTATGACCACACCACTGCACTCCAGCCTGGGCAACAGAGTGAGATCCTGTCTTTAAAAAAGCAAAAAAAAAAAAAAAAAAGGCTGGGTGCAGTGGCTCAGGCCTATAATTCCAGCACTTTGGGAGGCCAAGGTGGGTGGATCTCCTGAGGTCAGGAGTTCGAGACCAGCCTGACCAACATGGAAAAACTCTGTCTCTACTAAAAATGCAAAATTAGCCAGGTGTGGTGGCGCATGCCTGGAATCCCAGCTACTCTGGACTCGGGAGGCTAAGGCAGGAGAATCGCTTGAACCCAGGAGGCAGAGGTTGTGGTGAGCCGAGATCACTGCAGCTTAGTCAATAAGAGCAAAACTCCGTCTCAAAAAAGAAAAAAAAAGGGAAGGAAAATGCTGATGTGGATATGAATCTCAAAAACCACTATGCTAACTAAAAGACAGCAGACACAAAAGACAGCATGCTGTGTGCTTCCATTTCAGGGAAGTTCTAGAGCATGCAAAACCCGTCTACAGCGAAAGAGGTCCACTCGCATTTACCTTTGCAGACTGGCTCTGCTGCAGCCCCCACTGTGTGTATGACAAATTCAGATTATATCCTTACTGTGTGTACACTTCACTGGATCAGTGTTTAAATACGTCAGCTTCTAAAGCTGTAAATTTCATTTCAAGTACCACGTTCACTGTCTCCTACCAGTTTTCTCATGTATATGTAGCTAATAATAACTACATTATTATTAATGGAATTCTGAATACTTTAGAATTCTCATTATGGTTTTTTTTTTTTTTTTTGAGATGGAGTTTTGCTCTTGTTGCCCAGGCTGGAGTTCAACAATGGTACAATCTCAGCTCACTGCAACCTCTGCCTCCTTTTTATATTTTTAGTAGAGACAGGGTTTCACCATGTGGGCCAGGCTGGTCTCAAATTCCTGACCTCAGGTGATCCACCTGCCTCGGCCTCCCAAAGTGCTGGGATTACAGGGCTGAGCCACTGCACCCGGTCTAATATTTTTAATTTGCATTGTATGGAGATTGTGTGTGTGTGTGTGTGTGTGTGTGTGAGACTGACTCTAGCGCAGTCGCTTGTGCTCTGAGAATGTGATCTGTCTGACTCCAAGTCTTAGAACTGAGTTGTTTCTTGCTTTGTAGCTCAGATACCACCACTGCCTCTGGATGCCACTCGTGGACATGGGGAGGTGCATTTTGCACCCATGCGGGGTGTAGAGTAGCACACTTATCCCTCAAGGCACCTTCAGTCATGGGCCTGCTTGCATTGTCTGTGTCTGTGTCTGTGTCTTCATGGAGCTGTTTTTGGCTTGCCCTAACTATCTTACAGGAAAGCCTTGTAGAAACCTCCCTCTACACCGCCGGGAGCGGTGGTTCACACCTGCAATCCCAGCACTTTGGGAGGCCAAGGCAGGTGGATAACCTGAGGTCAGGAGTTCAAGACCAGCCTGACCAACATGGAGAAACCCTGTCTCTACTAAAATACAAACATTAGCCGGTCGTGGTGGCGGGTGCCTGTAATCCCAGCTACTCAGGAGGCTGAGGCAAGAGAATCGCTTGAACCCAGGAGGCGGAGGTTGCAGTGAGCTGAGATCGCGACACTGCACTCCAGCCTGGGCAGCAGGAGTGAAACTCCATCTCAAAAAAAAAAAAAAAGAAAGAAAGAAACCTCCCTCTAGGACGCTAGATGTGCCTATTTCTCCCTAGAGTTCTGTCCATTTTTACTTAAGATATTTAGAGCCTATTTTAGCTTTGTTCCTCAACTGTTTTTGTTTTTTCCCAAAGCCTATTTTGTGTGGTGTTAATATAGCCACGGCAACTTGCTTTTGGTAGGAACTGCCTAGCACTCATTCTTCCACATGTAATCTTTCCGTGGACATATGTTTGAGGTGTGTCTCTAGTAAACAGCATATGCTGGAAGGGGTGCTTTCCATCCAATCTGACAGTCTCTGGACTCTCTGACAGTTCCCGATCTCAAGTCCTGGTGGTGGGGGCTACATCTGCCGTTTGTTCTATCTGTCCCAGCAGAAGCCCCCAAGCAGAGCCGGCTCGGCAACCTGTGCATGTCAGCTCCTTGTGGATGCTGCGGGCTGAGCTTCCCCACCTGTTGGGGTTGCACCCTATACACAGCCAGCGGGGAAGGCAGCCCATCCAGACGGCGAGATGGAGAGCGGAGGCAGCACGGGCAGGGAACCCCCTGGGGAAGCTGAGATGTGGGGAGCCAGGTGCCACGGCCTCCCTGTGTCCACGTTTGACCTGTGGCACACCTGAAGGGCAGTTTCCAGGGGCTGCAGCAGGGGAACTGGGGAGTTAGCACTTAATGGGGACAGAGTTTCAGTTTGGAAGGGTGAAAAGAGTTCTGGAGATGGATGATGGAGTTGGTGGCACCATATTATGAATATATGTAACACCACTGAACTATCCACAACAGTGGTTAGGATGGTAAATTTGGCCGGGCATGGTGGCTCATGCCTGTAATCCTAGCACTTTTGGAGGCCAAGGCAGGTGGATCACCTGAGGCTGGGAGTTCGAGACCAGCCTGACCAACATGGAGAAACCCTGTCTCTACTAAAAACACAAACATTAGCCAGGCGTACTGGCGAATCCCTGTGGTCCCAGCTGCTCAGGAGGCTGAGGCAGGAGAATCACTTGAACCCAGGAGGTGGAGGTTGCAGTGAGCCGAGATCGTGCCATTGCACTCCAGCCTGGGCAACAAGAGCAAAACTCCATCTAAAAAAAAAAAGATGGTAAATTTTATGTTAGTGTGTATTTTACCCCAAAAAAAACACTGGGCCAGGTGCTGTGACCTGTAATCTCGGCAACTCGGGAGGCTAAGGTGGGAGGATGGCTTGAGCCCAGGACAACATGGACAAAACAGCAAGACCCCATATCTAAAAAAAAAAAAAAAAAAAAATAGAAAACAGAAAAATTAGCTGAGCATGATGGTGAGCACCTATAGTCCCAGCTACCCAGGAGGCTGAGGTGGGAGGATCACTTGAGCCCAGGAGATTGAGGCTGCAGTGAGCTGTGATCCTACCACTGTACTCTAGCCTGGGAGACAGAGCGAGACTCTGTTTCTAACAATTTTTTAATAATGAAAAAGATCTGCGGGGCGTGGTGGCTCACGCCTGTAATCCCAACACTTTGGGAAGCAGAGGCAGGCGGATCACGAGGTCAAGAGATAGACACCAGCCTGGCCAACATGGTGAAACCTCGTTTCTACTAAAATCACAAAAGTAGCCAGGCGTCGTGGTGCATGCCTGTAGTCCTAGCTAATTGGGAGGCTGAGGCAGGGGAATCGCCTGAACCCGGCAGGCGGAGGTTGCAGTGAGCCAAGATCACGCCATTGCACTCCAGCCTGGGCAACAAGAGCGAAACTCTGTTTAAAAAAACAAACAAACAAAAAACAAAAACCCAAAATTAGCCGGGCATGGTGGTGCAAGCCTGTAGTCCCTGCTACTTGGGAGGCTGAGGCAGGAGAATTTCTTCAACCTGGGAGGTGGCGGTTGCAGTGAGCTGAGACTACGCCACTGCATTCCAGCCTGGGTGACAGAGTGAGACTCCATCTCAAAAAAATAAAACAAAACAAAAAACCACAAGGCAGAAGGCAGCCACACTACTGTGCACGCAGGAGACGCACAGGAGGGGTACGGAATCTCCCAAAGAAACAGGCCTGAGCTGGCCGAGATGGTGGCGGCACATGCACCCTGGCCCAGGCCCCAGTGGAGGTCAAGCAAAACCAGAAGTCAGCGGTTCCGAAGAGAGACAGGATCAAAGTGAAAGGCTGGCAACGGGAGGAACGGCTACAAAACATAGAAACAAACCACTTGTCGGTGAGAGGCTTACTATTTAATACCTGGGTGATGAAACAATCTGTACACAAAACCCACGCAACACGCAATTTGTCGATGGGACCAACCTGCACATGTACCCCCAGAAGTAAAATACAATTTTACATTAATAATAGGCCAGGCGTGGTGGTGTGCGCCTGTCATCCCAGCTACTCGGGAGGCTGAGGCACGAGAATCGCTTGAACCCAGGAGGCAGAGGTTGCAGTGAGCCGAGATCGCACCACTGCACTCCAGCCTAGGCCACAGAGTGAGACTCTGTCTCAAAAAAAGGAAAATAAATAATAATAAAATAAAAACATGAAAGGTTTGAAGGACCTGGCGTGCCACCACAGCAACCAGTGACCCTGGGAACAAGTTGGCCACATGAAGAGCCAAGGCAGTGCCCTCCAGCCACAGGGTCACTGAGCAGAGAAGCAGCCCCCCAGGACCGGCAGAGAGGGCTCCGTAAAGCCGGGTTCCCAAAGACCCCCTTTGAATGGGAAGAAGCGAACCCCAATCACATGACGATGTGGGGACCCACTGGAGGAGTCGAACTGCCCAGCAGATATGTATCCGGTATTTCTACTCCTGGAGGCCTTTGGCATGGGAGGTCAACGCTTTGCCACCTTAGCTCTCCCAGGCTCCAGTGGACACCTTGCCCAAGCCTGCTGGCCTTTCCTTCCCTTCCAAGTGTAAACTGTCATATGAGCGATGTGACAGCTGCATTGTTTTCTTTATAAACATAATTTTTAACTATTTAATTACTTTATAATGAAAATTTTATAGTAAAAAGATCTGAAGCAGCTACACGAGATGCTAAGATTTAACAAAGTTAGCTGCGGCATAGATAAGTGTAACCTAGACACTCAGAAAACTGCTTTAAGGAAGACCAACCTCAAAAGCTATGAAGAAAAAGACAGACATGTAAGACAACATAAATCTTCAGAAGACAAACAATAGGCTGGGTGTAGTGGTTCATGCCTATAATCCCAACACTTTGAGAGGCCAAGGTGGGAGGACTGCTTTAGCTTGGGAGTCTGAGGACAAAATGAGGAGGCTGGGTGCAGTGGCTTATGCCTGTCACCCCAGCACTTTGAGGCCAAGGTGGGAGAGTGGTCCTAGGCAACACAGAGAGACCTGGTCTCTATAAAAAAAAATTGAAGGCCGGGCATGGTGGCTCACGCCTGTAATCCAAGCACTTTGGAGGCCAAGGCGGGCGGATCACCTGAGGTCGGGAGTTCAAGACCAGCCTGACCAACATGGTGAAACCCCGTCTTTATAAAAAAAATAAATTAATTAAAAAAAAAAAATGAAGTATTAGGTTGGGCTCAGTGGCTCTCACCTGTAATCCCAGCACTTTGGGAGGATGATGTGGGCAGATCACCTGAGGTCAGGAGTTCGAGACCAGCCTGGCCAACATGGTAAAACCCCATCCCTACTAAAAATACAAAAACTAGCCAGGTGTGGTGGCAGGCGCCTGTAGTCCCAGCTACTCAGGAGGCTGAGGCAGGAGAATCGTTTGAACCCAGGAGGCGGAGGTTGCAGTGAGCTGAGATGGCGCCATTGCACTCCAGCCTGGGGGACAGAGCTAGACTCCATCTCAAAAAAATAATAATAAAATAAAATAAAGTTTTTTAAGAAATTAGCCAGGGATGGTAGTATGCACCCATGGTCCCAGTTACTTGGGAGGCTGAGGTGGGAGGATCTCTTGAGCCTGGGAGTTGAGTGAGCCATGATTGCGCCACTGCGCTCCAGCCTGGGAGACTGTCTCAAAAGTGCACACACACTAGGTTTGGGGTGGGGCAGCTAAAGAGGGGAGGGGTCTAAGTTAGTCACAATGAAATCTCACGTCGCCCCCATCAGATTGGCACACCATGAAAAAGCACCCTGACATTTGCTGGTGGGTGGGGGCGGGGAAGCCTCTGACATTGCTGGTAGAAATGTGAACCATGACCGTCCTTGGAAAAGTAATCCCGGGATTTGAAACTGAAGCTCCCTTCAGCCCTACAGTCCAACTCCCGGGACCTGAGTGGAGAAGGGCCTGCTCCGGGTGCAGAGGCCAGTGTGTGCAGTTTCTAACAGACCTTGGCATGTCACTAAGCCAAACTGGGGCCCAGAGAAGTGAATGTGGAACGCTGTTGTCCCACACTGTAATTTTTTTTGGAGTTGGGACCTTGCTCTGTCGCCCAGGCTGGATTGCAGTGATGCCATCTCACTGCGACTGTGTTACCTCAGCCTGGCTCTCCTGGCTCAGCCTCCGGAGTAGCTACAAACGCGCAACACCATGCCTGGCTAAGTTTTCGGATTTTGGTAGAGATGGGGTCTCCTTGTGTTGTCCAGGGTGGTCTTAAACTCCTGAGCGTAAGTAATCCTTCTTTCTCGGCCTCCCAAAGTGCTGGGATTACGGGTGTGAGCCACTGTGCCTGGCCTAAAACTTGTTGTTGAGACCAAGTTGCACTCTTGTTGCCCAGGCTGGAGGGCAATGATGCGATCTTGGCTCACTGTAACCTCTGCCTCCCGTGTTCAAGTGATTCTCCTGCCTCAGCCTCCCGAGTAGCTGGGACTACAGGCATGCGCTGCCACAACCAGCTAATTTTTTGTATTTTTAGTAGAGATGGGGTTTCACTATGTTTGCCAGGCTGGTCTCGAACTCCCGGCTCAGGCGATCCACCTGCCTCAGCCTCCCAAAGTGCTGCGATGACAGGTGTGAGTCCCCGCACCTGGCCCTAAAACTATTTTATGTGGGGAGAAAATACCCAGGCCATGGCACCAGGAAGCAAGCAAGAGGCCAGGGGGAAGCCCTTCTGTCGTTTCTTCCCAGGAGGAAAGCAGAGGGCACCTGGGGTCAGGAGGAGGCATGCCTGGGTTTCTGCTCCTCCACGGGCTGTAACTTTCAGCCAAGTCAAACTTCTAGAGTTTCAGTTTCTTTATCTGTGAAATGACGGGGCTGGTGCAGATGGTTTCTAAGATCCCTCCCAGGCCTGGAACTTCTAAGCCGTTAGGTCAAAGGTTGGGGAGAGGCCCCATCTGGCAACCATTGGCTCCCCAGCTGTGCTGGGGACACGATGGAGCAGTGAGCCCAGTAACAACAAGGGCTGCCCTGACAGCCAATTCCCCTGGCCAATTCCCCTGGGCGAGGCCGAGCTCCTCCACGGGCTGCAGAGTTGGAGGGAGGCATGGCCGCCAGCTTCCTTCCTCCGGTGGCTCAGGGGTCGCTGGCATCCGCAAACCCCAAGCCAGGGCAGAAGTACTCTGAGGTCCAGGTCCCAGCAGGGGGTTTCGCCTGGGCAAGAAGGGATGCAAGAAGCTTCGTGACTAATGGCATGGCCACACTTAGAGAAACACTCATTTTCAAAAAGGCCTGGGGAGTGCAAGTTCCGGGCCGGGGCCTGCCTTGAGCTTTCTGGGCCACCTGCTCGGCCTCACACAGGTTCCGGGGCCCCTGGCTCTGCTTGGGTTGGCTTAGTGAATGGTTGCTGGATTGAGCAAACATGAATGTCAAGTAAACGATACTTTTTTAGTAGGAGAAATATCTGGTGGAACATTTGAGACACACTTGTGCAAAAGCCCTGTTCATCATCCGGCATATCATCTGGCAACTCTGGTGGCACCTGGCAGGAGGAGAGAGCAGGGCCAGGCTTCCCATGGCCTGTGCCCCTCTGGAGAGGTTCCCTCCACATAAGCCTCTCCTTTGGGTGCAGTCCACTCTTCCAGAAACCACCCTGGATTACCCCAGTCTAGACTCACAGGGCTGTTTATTACACAGGCATTGGCAGGAAGAAAAAGTAAAATCGTGATCAGTGCTTGCAGCCGCGAGGTGTGGCATGAAGTCCCAGCAGTCCCATCAGTGAGGGAAACAGCTGCTCACAGAGAAATCACAAGAGGGGGTCCCTGCACTGCTGCAGACCCATCTCTGAGCCCCATGGAAGTCTGCCTTCGCTTCATCCTCCCTCCAGTCTCTTTGAAAGTAGGGTGGTCTCTCTGGGGATGTGCACATTCTCTTCCCTCTTCTGGGGCACATGGGGCTTTCGAGACAACCTCAAATAGAAGCAGGCTGTTTTCCAAGCAGGTGCTGTCCTTGCTCTCCTCTGCCACCCACATGCCCCACCCCCAGGCCTCAGGCCCCAAGCCCCAGGTCAGACCCTGCCATTTGCCCCAGGCCCTTACCTGGTAGCGATGTGCTCAGCCAGCTAGGACAGAATGTCCAGCCCAGGTGCCTGCTTCCAGAAACATCTCAGCCATCGTAGCCATGGGCCGAATGCCAACCGAGCAGGTGCACATGGGCGGCGCATGCTGAGATGCCATTTGGCAGGGACAGGGCATCCTCTCTCCTCCACCCTCACCTTTGGAGCTGATCAGTTCTCCATTTAATCTGTGGGCTTAACGCAGACCCTCCTCAGGACTTGAGGCTTCAGGGATAAGACTATGGAGTCTGGGATGGAGAGCCCCTGAGTTAAATGACATTGGCTTTCTTCAGAAGTCCCCTTTACAGGCCGGGCGTGGTGGCTCACGCCTGTAACCCCAGCACTTTGGGAGGTCGAGGTGGGTGGATCACCTGAGGTCAGTAGTTTGAGACCAGCCTGGCCAACATGGTGAAACCCCACCTCTACCAAAAATACAAAAGTCAGCCAGGTGTGGTGGTGAGTGCCTGTAATCTCAGCTACTCGGTTGGCTGAGGCAGGAGAATCACTTGAACCCAGGAGGCAGAGGTTGCAGTGAGCCAAGATCACCCCGCTGCATTCCAGCCTGGGTGACAGAGCAAGACTCCGTCTCGGAAAAAAAAAAAAAGAAGTCCTGTTTCCAGACCAAATGCCTCCAGATGAAAGGAGGTGAGGCCGGCTGCTAAGTAAAATATGGACCAGCAGGAAGAAGGACTTTCCCCGAGAGTAGAGCGGGGGTTCTGGGGTCCTCAGTACCTCTCCGTCTACAGCTGAGGATGACCCAGCATCTTGACCACAAACTAGACAGTCTGGGCCTTGGGCTCGAGGGCTCAAAAACTGTCGCCTGCATGAGAAGCATGTGCCACCTCCAGCACCCTGCCTGGAGATACTGTCCGCAGATCGGTTCAGAAGGACCTGGGTGATGGGCATGCGGGGACTGCTCAGATTGTAGCCAGCAAGGACATCTAAGCCACAGCCCGGCTCTGAGAGGAGACCCACAAAGCAACTTTCTGTTGAGAGTTCAACTTCCGACATTTGTGTGTTTCCTCATCTGGATGCAACCCGCCTCGTTCCACACACAATCTGAGGTGATGTGGCTCTCACGTGACCTGCTTACAGGTAACACTCACAGATGTCATGAGGTAACTGATTTCCTCATCAGTCTGCTGGGCACATATTTAATGTGACTCAGTCTCCCTGAATCCAGCTGCATCTAAGGACACTCACTGCTACCCCACTGGTTGGGCTGCCTTGCTGCTGACAGTCCATACCCACAGCTGACACCCCAAAGATACTGCAGACGATCACTCTCTGTCCAATCATGTGCATGAGGGACTTCTTAGGGTCATTTCCACTCCCCTTGCCAGTATTTATTTGGAAATATTTCAAAGTGTAGAAAAGTTACGAGAATTACATCAGGGGTACCCACATCCCCTGTGCCAAGATAGTTGCTTTATGTCTCTAAAAGTAAGTTGTCGAGATCACAGCATTTCCCCCCTCCACACCGAAGCCTGTAGCTTCTCAGGGAAGGGCAGTCTTGGTGATCAGCGTGTATCGTCACCCGCAGGATGTCCCACGCTGACACCACGCTGCCATCCCAAAGTCCGTTTCAATGCTGGGGGGTTGTCAGTTTTCAGGAGGTTCTTCCCACACTTCAGTGCGTCTTCCTGCCAGAGGGATGGAATCTTGGGTGAGTGTTGAAATGCGTCAGAAACACAAAGGCGAAGTGGAACTGGAGCACATCACAGATCTTGGACCAGAAGTGGCCTGTGAGGCACTGGAAGAGACGCCACCGTGCGAGCTGATGGTCACACAGCTTGAGGACCACAAAGCCCAGGCAGGAGAGCACTCCCAAAACTAAGTAGGTGGCCGAGGTGGCGCTGCCATAGCGCCTCTGGGTGCAAAGGGCCTGCCCCACAGCAGCCACTACGTGAGTGCCCAGCATGATCTCGAAGCCCTGGGGATGCAGCAGAGCGAGGCTGTAACTCGCCAGGGAGGCACACTCAAGGGAGAGAAACAGCCAGGGCCGCCAGCCCCGTTCTAGGTAGAGGCACCAGGCCACGGGCCATGCGAAGATGGGCAGGGTGAGCCACTGGTCCAGCACAGCGGCGCGGGGCCACTGTGTCCACAGGCGCAGCCACTGAACGGGGCCATAGAGCAGGGCCATGGCCGCGAACACATTCTTCAGATAGCGGGGACCTGGTCCAACCATGCCACCCCTGCGAAGCCAGAACAGCCCCAGCAGCACGTAGGCCACGTTCACTAGCGAGTTGAAGGGCATGGCCAGGAAGGCAGGGAGGCTGGCTACTGGTGCCTCGGCGTAGTGCTCGTAGCCCACTTGCACAGAGACGCTGTCAAAAATGCCTGTGGACACTGCCACAGCACAGAGGCTGCTGGCCATGGCCACGTGCACGAGGGCCTTCCCCCACTCCGGCTTCATCTGGACGTTGAGGTATGACCCCGGGCAGGGAGCTTCAGAGAGGAGCCTTCAAAACGCGGCCTGTGCAGAACACTCTGGGCCTCCCAGCTGAGCCAGCAGGAAGAAGCCCCGTGATTTCCGAGGCAGATGCTGTGACCTTGCCCCGAAGGAAGGCAGGAGTCCTGCTGATTGGTTTGCGCCAGTGGAGGAACGTTCTGCCTTTTTCCTTTGTGGTTACAAAAGGCGTGTGGTTAGAAAACAAACCGTCTCCAGCACCGCCTCCATGTTCCGGACCCCGGCCTCGGACCCACCGACCATCTTCACTGGAAGAAGCAAAGCAAAGCGAAGCCGTACCCACTGCACACTGGCTCTCACTCAGGACCACTAGAATCCTCTGTCACCCCTTTGTCCTGGCACCTAAGAAAATCCTGCCCATCGCCCTAGTTTCCTCAAAGCCACTGCATCTATAGACGAGCCCTGCCTAGCTGTCATTACAACTCAGAATGGCCTTCCCATGCCAATGTGTTATAAAAGTGATGTCTCCAGCCAACAAAGCCCTTTTCAACAAATACCCAGTTGAACTACAGACAATTAGCTGGAGTCCAAGCTCTGGTCTCTGATGCAAGATGGGGGAGGGAGAAGGAGGATTCACTGTCTGTCACTCAAGCACCAGGCCAACAGGCCAGGGCTGACCCGGAGGCCTCCCAGGCCAGCTTCCTGTCCCTGCAGTGCCAAGCCCCAATTACCTTCTTTCCTCCATAAACCTTCCATCTCCTTCAGTCACAGAACCAGTGAGACAATTATCACTGACTGTCAACTGCTTTGGGGCCAGCAGTGCTGTGAGTGAGCCTAGTAGCTGAGAAACGCATTAATATGGAAGGGAGAAGAGCTGTAATGCTCTGAAAATGACTCCAATCATTAAAGCTCTTCTCTCTTCCATATTAATACATTTCACACTCAAGGGGGGGGTGGGCAGGTGGGCTCAGGGAGAGAGAAGGATGGGCCTCCAGTTCCTGGTCAGCTAACGCCAGACTGTGTTCGAATCTTGGCTCTCCCACTCACTAACCATGTTTGGGGCCTCAGTTTGAGCACCTGTTACTTTTATTTATTTATTTATTTTTGAGACAGAGTCTCACTCTGTTGCCCAGGCTGGAATGCAGTGGCGCAATCTCAGCTTACTGCAACCTCCTCCTCCCAGGTTCAGATGATTGTCCTGCCTTTGCTTCCCGCGTAGCTGGAATTACAGGTGTGCACCACCACACCCAGCTAACTTTTGTATTTTTAGTAGAGATGGGGTTTCACCATGTTGGCCAGGCTGGTACTGAACTCCTGACTTGATCCACCCAAAGTGCTGGGATTACAGGCGTGAGACACCATGCCTGGCCGAGTTTGCTCACCTTTGACCTAACGGCTTAGAAGTTCCAGGCCTGGGAGGGATCTTAGAAACCATCTGCACCAGCCCCGTCATTTTACAGATAAAGAAACTGAAACTCTAGAAGTTTCACTTGGCTGAAAGTTACAGCCCGTGGAGGAGCAGAAACCCAGGCATGCCTCCTCCTGACCCCAGGTGCCCTCTGCTTTCCTCCTGGGAAGAAACGACAGGAGGGCTTCCACCTGGCCTCTTCCTTGCTTCCTGGTGCCATGCCCTGGGTATTTTTGTTAAGACACAGGGTCTCACTCTGTTGCCCAGGTTGGAGTACAGTGGCACAATCAGCTCACTGCAGCCTCCACATCCTGGGCCCAAGCTACCCTCCTGCCTCAGTCTCCCCAATAGTTGGGACCAGGGGTACACCATCACCTTGCCCTGCTAACTAACTTTTGTTAAAGATTTTTTGTAGAGACAGGGTCTCACTATGTTGCCCAACCTGGTCTCGAACTCTTGGCCTTAAGTGATCCTCCTGCCTTTGCCTCTCAAAGTCCTGAGATTATAAGAGTGAGCCACTGCACCCAGCTAAACCTCTCTTAAGTTGAAAGTCCAGTTCCAATATTTTCAACTTATGATGGATTTTTCTGGACATTACCCTGTTACAAGTTAAAAAGGATCTGTAGATGGGCATGGTGGCTCATGCCTATAATCCAAGCAGTCTGGGAGGCCAAGGTGAGAGGACTGCTTGAGCCCAGGAGTTTGAGATCAGCCTGGGCAACAAAGTAAGACCTGTCTCTACACAAAATAAATTAAATCAAAGTAAATTAAATAAGACAAAAATTAGCCAGGCATGGTGGTGCACCTATAGTCCCAGCTCCTCAGGAAGCTGAGGCAGGAAGATCACTTAAGCCCAGGAAGTGGAGGCTGCTGTGAGCTATGATCATGCCACTGCACTCCAGCCGGGGCCACAGAGCAAGACCCTAGCTCTAAAAAAAAAGGCTGGGCGCAGCGGTGGCTCATGCCTGTAATTTCAACACTTGGGGACTCTGGGAGGCTGAGGCAGGTGTATCATCTGAGGTCAGAAGTTTGAGATCAGCCTGGCCAACATGGTGAAACTCCATCTCTACCAAAAATATAAAATATTAAGCCGGGCAAGGTGGCTCACGCCTGCAATCCCAGCACTTTGGGAGGACGAGGCGGGTGGATTACTTGAGGTCAGGAGTTTGAGACCAGCCTGGCCAACATGGTGAAATCCCATCTCTACTAAAAAACAAAAAATTAGCTGGACATGGTGGTACACACCTGTAATCCCAGCTACCTGGGAAGCTGAGACGTAAGAATCACTTGAACCCAGGAGGTGGAGATTGTAGTGAGCCAAGATCATGCCACTGCACTCCAGCCTGGGCAACAGAGCAAGACTTTATCTCAAGGAAAACAAAACAAAACAAAACAATTAGTTGGGTGGTGTGCACCTGTAATCCCAGCTACTCAGGAGGCTGAGGCAGGAGAATCGCTTGAACCCAGGAGGCAGAGGTTGCAGTGAGCCAAGATTGTGCCACTGCACTCTAGCCTGGGCAGCAAGAGCGAAACTCCCTCTCCAAAAAAATAAAAAAAGTGGTCAGGTGCGGTGTCTCATGCCTGTAATCCCAGCACTTTGGGAGGCCCATGCGGGCGGATCAGTTGAGGTGAGGAATTCACGACCACCCCAGCCAATATGGCAAAACCACATCTCTACTAAAATACAAAAATTAGCTGGGCGTGATGGCTAGTGCCTGTAGTTCCAGCTACTTTGGAGGCTGAGGCAGGAGAATCGCCTGAACCCGGGGGGTGGAGATTGCAGTGAGCTGAGATCACACCACTGCACTCCAGCCTGGGGGACAGAGTGAGACTCTGTCTCAAAAACAAACAAACAAAAAGTATCTGTATATGTAGACCACTTAGC